>JAWNPK010000012.1:25757500-25938463 GCA_035047565.1 Drosophila mulleri
GGAACCATTGTTATTTTCTATACTAGGAAAATCTTTATAATGTGCTTTATATATTCGGGATATTGTGTGGTCAATTAAATTTTGTAAAGATACCTCAAATGAATGATCAGTTACTACTAGACCGCTAGGATAGCACAGTTTTTTTACAGAACGCAGAACATCATACGTCGGAAATATATTTGCATTTCGCATTTTGGTACCACGCTGCAAGTCTGTATAAGCCTTCTTTGTATAACCACCATCAATATATAAGGCTAAGGCTTCCTCTGGTGTATACCTAATTGGTTGCTTATCATCGGACTGAATAATTGATTTTATTTTTTTGGGAAGACTTTCATCAGTGCTCAACAAATTAATCATTTTAGATGCACTTCGCTTTCCACAGTTGTATAAACTAGTACTAGCCGCAAAGACAAGCTCATTGTTCGGAATTTCTTTGACGATGTCTGAAATTTTTTTTCTTTGTTTTTTCCTGGCTATCTTCAAAACTGAGATCAGGTCGCCCAAAATTTGAGTTTCGATCCACCAATATTATATCGTCATCTAACCAATCTTGGTTGTTTAGCTCGACATTTTTAAGAATTCTATGATTTTCTTTTCATTTGCATGTCAATTTTGTAATGAAATTTTTTATTTTCTTATCAATTTTAGCGCATTGGCTATCGTCGTATTTATTTTTATCATAAATATTGGTGTAGATGTATGTCTCAACTGCAAAAGTTTTTTTTTGAAACGTTAGTCTCCATATGCCACACACTAAACAATTCTCGTTTGGATACTGACATTGTTGCTAAAAAAATATTTCAATTCGTAATACACAGACTTATTTTTTAAAAACACATTGATACCGAATCCAGTCGAATCTTAAAAGTTCTACTCTACTAAAGTTCAGTTTTTAGCAAATGTTAAGACAAATTCAAGTACTAATTAATATATTACGTTTTGGGACGAAGCACAATGACAGGTCGCAAACATTTATTTGGTTAGTAACTACATAACTTTTTATTCAGTTCACAGCAAAAAGTTCAATTGAAAACAGTAAAACCAATTTTTATTCAATTTTTTCGATTCAATCGGAATTGGCGGGAAAGCTGATTGCAACAGCCAAGAAAACATATGTTGTCTTCTAAGCTTCACAGCTGTGCGAATATTGAGAGAAAATCGAAGCGATTAATGTTTTTGGTCTATCGAATATATTAGTGATCGATTACAAAAAAGAAATTTGCAACTAGAAATCCTTTAAATTTGAATTAATCGGAGCTAAATCAGCCGTTTCGCCCACTGTGCATTCTGCACTTCGTTTATTCACACATACATACACATAAATCCACACGCATTCATAACCACGTTCTCTGCAGCGCTGCAGTGTGGGCAATATTATTTTATTATTTTAAATTTATTTTTTAAATAATTTCTCTTGTATTGGGACTATCATGAAACTTTCAGAACGGAATCATATGGTTAAAATGTATGCAAATTTCAAAGCACAAGTCTCTAGCACTTAAAATACGTTTTTTTACAATTGTGGGTGAATGGGGCGTGGTATCCAAAATCTGTAAATTACAAAAAGTATGTATTCATCAACTTACACAGTAAGTCTGAAGTCTCCAGGTCTAAAAGTATTCAAAATAATCTGAAAAACAAAATCGATCTTTTAATTATTCTCTATAAAAATAAATGGACGATTTATCGAAATGGTATACACGAGTATGCATGCAAAATTTTTCTCTTTAGCTCTTATATCTTCTGTGTGTATATGTGTATGTCCTGTTTGTTGTGTAAACAGAAAAGAAGCGAATAATTATTGAAATTCCAGTTGGGTTCAGGGGATCTCGTAGTCGAGCAGTCGCACTAGAGCTTTTTTACTAATTTTTTCTACGTTTATTACAGTTAATTTTTCTTAAATTACATTTGCAGATAAAATTCCAGCCAGAATAGTCTTATATTTTCTTTCCTGGTCTGGTTTTCTGGTGTCATTCATGATGCGTAATGATATGAATTTTGCTCTGGTTGCCATGATATCGGATGGCAATGAAACAAAGAACGAAAAGGGAAATGACTTTTATGCATTAAATATGGTAAGACATACATTAATACAGTCATTCATTCGAAACATTAAATATTTTTTCTATTACAGGGTAGTCGCGCTGAAGATCATACATCAATAGTAAAGTCTGTGATCATTAGCTCGTTTTATTGGTGCTATGTGCTGTCTCAAGTCGTTGGCGGTGTCGCAACGCAAGCTTTTGGAACAAAGTGTGTATTTGGATGGTCACAGTTGGCAACAGCTTTATGCAGTCTACTTATGCCATTAGCTGCAGAATTTCATTATGCTGTTGTTATTTTCTTACGCTCAATTCAGGGATTTGCATCTGGACTTACTTGGCCTGCTATGTATGCAATGGTGGGGTACTGGATACCTATGATAGAGCGTTCACGTTTTATGTCAAGCTTTCAAGGATTTAGCATTGGTATTGGTATAACGTACCCACTCTGTGGATTTATTATAACAACGTTCGGTTGGCCACTTGTTTTTTATACGACTGGTATATTGGGAATCGGATGGTGTTCTCTATGGTACATTTTAGCGTTTGACACACCACAAGAACATCCCCGAATAACTAACGAGGAACTACATTATATAGAGCGACATATTGGGGAAGATATACGAAAATCCTATTCAATAAAAGTTCCTTGGAGACAAATATTTAGATCATTGCCAGTTTGGGCGATTGCAGTTACAACATTTGGTAGAATTTTCGTACATTATATTTTTATAGTTAATGGGCCGGCTTTTATGAATCATATTCTTAAGTTCGAATTTGGAACAAATGGAATTTTGTCGGGAATGCCATTTCTTTGTTCATACATATCATCAGTATTTTTCTGTTATATCGCAGATAAATTATTATTAAATAATATGTTGAGTCTTACTAAGATAAGGAAATTGTTCACGGCTTTATCACAAGTTGTCCCTGGATTACTGATATGTTGTTTAGGGTATATAGATAATATACCGATTCTTTTGACAATCTGGTTTATATCTGTTATTTTTATTACGGCATCGTATGCTGGAGCAATGGCCAATATTATAGATATCTCACCAAACTATGGGCACTCAGGAGCAGTATTAGCATTCTGCCAAACAATTCACATGTCCGCATCATTTTTATCACCATTGGCTGTTGGATTCTTAGTAACTCAAGAGGTAAATTCTAATAACCACTAAAAAGATAATATTTTATCGCCCTCTTCACTTCCATTGAACAGATTCATTTTTAATAAACACTAAACCCAGATAATGAAATGGATACTTGCATTTTTTTTGTAAGTCGGTGTAGCTGTGTATGTTCAAATTGACACTTATTGAAAGAACATACATCTCTTTATACCCTGAACCCATTGAAAATGGGAAATCAGGGTATAATGATTTTGTGAAATGTATGTAACGGACTGAAGGAATCATCGCAGACCCCATAAAGTATATATATTCTTGATTAGGGCGACAAGCTGAGTCGATATAGCCCTGTCCGTCTGTCTGTCCGTCCGTTCGTTCGTCCATCTGTATGAGTGCATCGATTTCAGAAGATATAAGAGCTAGAAACTTGATTTTTTTTTTAAATGACCGTATATAGCACGCGGATATCGAGTTTATCACCAAAAATCGATAACTCATCTCGCTATTTTTTATCGATAAAAACCCTTATCGAAAGTCAGTTATAAAATTATATCTCCTACATCTTTAGAGCTAGAGTCGCCAAATTTTAAATGTAGACTCGAATGTATTTTATAAAATTTCGGTTTTTGTTATATTTCACACATTTTTGTGGTCAAATTTATGCTTCGCCAGCCGTCCTTTCTGACCCCGAAAGCAGTTTCTAATAGTTGTGTGTAGCTCATTTTAGTCCGCCCTTCGGTTATAATAACATCTGTTAATTATACATTATTCATTTTTTGTTATGAAAAATAAAATTAAGATGATTTCTACATACCAGATAGTGCATATTTATATTTATAACGCACTGCGAAGTACTTTCCTTCATAAACACGTGCACACAGCACAATATAAAACTGACGTGTCCCGACGGGTAAAACGAAAACAAAAATCATCTCACATACTATGCAATTATGTGCTTATATTTTCACATGTAAACACTATACGCACAAAAGTAATAGGCATAGACAAAGAAATCGTCATAACGCGTCGCGACGCAACGAAAGATGAAAATCGTTTGTTGATTAGAGGGGAAGGGGCGTACAAAAACGAAGTTGACCATAGCTCGATTCTGTGGTATGAGTAGTCGTTTTTATTTTGTGCATTACAAATGCGCTGAATAAAATCTCATATGTAATGCATTACATTTTTCTCGTATGTAATGCATTATTTCGGCTGACCTGATTAAGGTCGTCGCCACTGGGTTGTGCTACTCTCTCTCGCTCTCTATGGTCTCTCAAATCATCCTACTCAGCAGCTTACAAAAATTGAAATTTGCTTGCGATGATCTCAGCTCTTTCCTTTTAGGGGAAGAGTATACCGAAATTTTAAAAGTGTTTGCTCCGTTCATGCAAAATGTTAGCGTTTTCATAATTATATTTAGGAAGGGTATGAAAGAGTTGAGGCTCATAAAGAATTTGGTGTGGCGACGAGCATGCACACACACTTGCAGTCTCTGGACACATGAATGAATATTTGTCTGCATATGCCGTCGCATATGAAAAACAATCACTACGATGTATTTTCTTACCAAGTACTAGAGTTTAACCGTCTTTATCATTTAAACAAATAATACGTATTCATATTATTATTGTTTTTTGGGACGGATTATAAATTTATTGTGGGAAAATAGGTTCTGTTATAATTCACCCCCACCCTTAAATCCTACTCCTCACGATTAAATTTGTAAAAAAAGTATTTCAAATACTACAGACTTGTGTTTTGGTAAGATGCCGCGGCGGGCATATTCCATACATAATTACATATATGCACCTTTCAAATAAAAAAAGAATTGTGTCAATACCTCACACACAGCTTGTTTTATTCCATTTCCACATCGACCCGCCCTTATTAAAAATATTAGAATTTAGATTTTTATTATAATTCACCGCTTATACTTATATCCCCCCTAACCCATAAATTAAAAAAAGCATATTTCAAATACTAGAAAATTGTGTTTTGGCAAATGCGCATATTCATTTTTATGATCACGATATAAAAGTTTCATGCAGATAGTCTATGCACAAGAAAAGTTATTAGACAATTATATTCTCATAGTAAGCGCGTGGGTGCCTGGGTCTGGGTCAAACTTATTGAAATAGCTGTTGCTCGAAGAGTTCAGGGGAATTCCTAGTCGAGCAGTCTCGACTAGAGCTTTCTTACATGTTTTCCTGATGGATTTTATGGGTGCGTGAGAGTAAATGATGTATTTTCCCAACCTATTTTAAATGAGCTTCATCGAGCTTATAATGAGGTATCAGGCAGACAGGCAAAGAAATAGGTAAGAAAACACACACAATTCATCAATCTGCAACTTTGTATAACTAAAATAAACTCCTCTATATATTTTAATACTAATAAGTTCGTGGAACTAAAATTTATTTCATTTTTAGGATTCCATAGATCAATGGAGAAAAGTTTTTGAAGTGTCAGGAATTATTTCTGTATTGACATATATATTTTATCAGTTCTTTGGTACTGCAGAAATACAATCTTGGAATACAGAACGACCAGTTAGCAATCCGAGGCATGAGGTGATTAAAATATTGTCAAAAACAAATGGAGAAAGTACATATTCCTAAAATTTAATAACTGTTTTATCTTTGTAATAATTACAATTTAATGTTGATCGTGCATGTATAAAAATAGGTTTAGTTAAAATGGTTAATATTGTGTTTTTAATTATAATTGTTTTAGATAAGAAACTTATAAATTCCTTATAACTGACCTGGAATCTTAAGCTTCGGCTTTTGCTTTTGATATTGATTTAAGAATGCTATAAAACATAATTTCCAGAATTGACAGTATATTGTTTAGTGATGAGTATATTGTTTTGTGAAATGTCTTGCTGTCCATGTGCCAGTGATTTCTTTATTAATTTGTTAAAATCTAAATATTCAATTTAACATTAATAATATTAAAATACACTTTTAATATAAGAGTAGCAATAAGTGTAATAAAATAATCTTGAGCTTTATGTCAAACACAACTTCGTAATTGATCGGGACCTTACTTTACGTTCGTGCTACGAAATTTGTATACCCTGAACCCATTGAAAATGGGAAATCAGGATATAATGGTTTTGTCAAAATGTATGTAACAGTCAGAAGGAGGCGCGGCAGACCCCCAAAGTATAACTTTTCTGAAAACTTTGTTCTCATAATAAATTTATAGTTCGTCCCATAAAACAAGAATAACAGGAATAAGTATTTATTAATAAAATGATCAAGATCGGTTTACTCCAGTATTCGGTATTCAAAGATAAAAAAAAACGCGTTCAGTGATATGACTCATATCATATGAGTATCGGTCAAACGACTTCGTAACTCGTAATGCGATCTTCGATAGTCTTGGACTATCGCCTTATGAAAAATCAAAAAATTATTGAATCGCTTTCTCAAGAAGTTTGCGTAAAGCTTCAGTACATCCACTAACCAGACAACACATAGACCCGACAACTAGTGTAAAGCGTTTTGCACACTTTTTCTTGGCGTTTAGTACCCCAGACAATTTCGTATTCGCTCGGCTCCTTATTTTTAGGTTCGGGGTAAGAAAATATGCGACAGCACAATCATTTCGCTTCAAGCGCTCGGCCCAGATGGGCGATTTTTGAACGGAAGATCTTTCTATGCTCAATGTTTCCCTGCTCTCTCTATCTCTCTCGATGCTCTCTGCTCTCTCAAATATTTATATGTATGTATGCATGTGAGCACAAGCAGCAGCTCACAAAAATTGAAATTTCTTCGCAGCAAGAACCCATGTCTTCCCTTCTGTGTGAAGAGTATGCCAAACTTTTTAAGCCGTTTGCCATGCTCATACAAAATATTTGTGTTTTCGTTATTATTTGAGGGAAGGGTATGACAGCGTTAGTGCGCATAATGAAAATGTTTTCCTGACGAGCGTGCACACACACACTACAGCCCCTTGCTACATGTATGATCATTGTATGTTTGTGTGCGAAGCTCTTGCTGCCTGTGGCAATTTTAGAGCCCCGTAGTTGCATTTGGTAGATCTTGTGAGCTGCACACACTTACATATATACGTTTGATTCTGTGTACGCTGGGGTCGCGATGCTCACAATTATGGGATATCACTTGTAGAAGCATTTGTATGCCTGTGTTACTTTATATTTACGTGTGTGTATGTGCATGTGCGTATGCATGGGATATGAACATTGACGTGTGCCTACCTCAACGTAGAATGGTGTGAACGATTTTGGGTTCGAATTGCCGAATCGCGCTTATATTCAAGTACCTGATTTTATTTCAATGATCGTGGGTGGCAAATATCAGAATTCATTTTAAAAAAATATAGTACCTGTTCAAACCCATTGCGAAAAATGGGATGTGTTATTTTTAACCATTGCACTTGTGTAAGTTAATTTCTTTCTTTATTAAAACGGTAAAAAAACGATGTTTTGATGTTTTATTGTTGAAACGAGGTCCGCTTTATTTAAGAACAAATTTGCAACTGAATTACTAAAATCTATTCTATCCCTAGCTAAGCTGTGGTTCAGTCGACGACGTTGGCAGCGGCGTCGCTCGTGGTGTTGTTGACCCGTTGTGCAATTCTTCTTAGAATTACTGGAGCTCTGGTTGGCATGTGCAGGAAGTCCGCTAGACATTGTGTCAGCAGTTTTGGCTTATTGGTCTGATCATGCAACAATTCCAATTGGGTTTTGTTGCAATGTAGAATATTTTTGTTTTTATCTTGAAGAATATTTTTGTTGTTAACTCTTCCCCCTTTGATTTGAGCTTGTCCTCAAGCGATCATTAAAAAAGGGAATGTCGTTGAACTGTATGTTTTCTATGGTTCGTCTTGGTGTCTCTGTTACTTTCTTTACTTGGCTATTGTCCAATAGTAACGTAATTTTTTTCGCCCTCTTTGTGTAGAGGAAGGCAATGATTATCACGACTAATTTGACCAATATTATGGATGAGATTGAATGTGTCGTAAGTTTTAGGTGTTCTAGTCGTTGGCTATTGTTGATGTGTAATACCTGCAAAGCCTTTAGTGATAGAATTTGGAGTCGTCTCGATTCTTCTGGTGTCATCTGGATTATCGAGGAGCCGACTCTCAGTGTGCTGTTCTCTAGGTTGTTGAAAGTCCGGTTGCCAATTGAAATGGACTCGTTGGTAAAGCGAATGACATAGGTGCCATTTAACCATGTACTTGTTGTCGTCGATGTCACCATTTCGCCAAAGTTGTTGAGGATCAGAAGACCGTTGGCCACTTCTTCGATGGTTTCCACATACTCGGCGTTACTGAACTCACACAGCGACTTTTCTCCATTGAGGAGCCTAGGCAAACATGTACTATTGCTAATGTTGACAATGTTATTTTTTCAACAAATCTTAATGTTATTATATTTTTTACAATTTTTTAATTCCAAACATTACATTTTTGCGAGACAATATTTCTTTATACTCTATATTTATGATAACGTTATTTCTTACGACTGGTTTCATAATCAGTTTCCTCTACGTTAGGTATTTTTATTACATAAAACAAAGTAGTAGTATTGTGAAATATGGGCACGTCTGAATATTCTAGCATTTCTTCAACAGACAATGAAGGCATTCTACCGGATTTGAAGATTCTCTCTATTTCGTCTATTTCTGCCTCTTTTAGTAAAAATGAGTTTATTACGTTAACTTTTGCCCATTGTATGGCATATTTTATATTGATAACCTCCTCTTTGATCGATCTAACTTGGTTCTGTAAACTTTCCGCTATATTATGTGTGAATCTATCGTCTTTCCGTAAAGTGTTTGTAAGGGTATTGGTAACCGTGGTCAACTTATTTAATCTTTGTTTTAACTGTGAGTTTATTATTACTTGTTTGTTGTTGTTATCTGTGATTTTATTAATATGCTCTTCTATCTGCACGAAGTCATCATGATCTGGGTTGCCTGCTATGTATTTCCAAGCTGAGCCTAGAATATTAATGGCCCTTCTGGTCCTCTTGTTAATGTCATAATCTATAGTGCGTAAAGTCAAGTGAGTTTGGTTAATTTCGTGGTGCAAGGTATGGTATAAACTGCTAAATTTTAAATCTTTTTCTGTATGAAATTCTATCTGCTCTAAAGCTTCTTTAATTTTGCCTAAGTTAATAATGTGAATAATTCTTGTTGTCATTGTTTGTATTTTGCCTAATCCGTCGTAGATCGTTATGGTTTGTGCTGCCGTATGATTCGTTATGTCCATATTCGGTTCGATAGGTTGTACCATCATCGCCATTGTTACGAGTAGTTTATAAATGTCAAACGTTTTTATACCCTGAACCCATTGAAAATGGGAAATCAGGGTATAATGGTTTTGTTAAAAGTATGTAACAGGGAGAAGGAGGCGTGGCAGACCCCACAAAGTATATATATTCTTGATCAGGGCGACAAACTGAATCGATTTAGCCATGTCCGTCTGTCCGTCTGTCCGTATGTATGAACGCGTCGATTTCTGAAGATATAGAAGCTAGAGACTTCAACTTTTTTTAAAATGCTCGTATATAGCGCGCGCATATCGAGTTTATCACTAAAAATCGATAACTCATCCCGTTCTTTTTTTATCGATCAAAAACCTTATCGAAAACCAGTTATAAAATTATATCTTCTACACCTTTAGAGCTAAAGTCTCCAAATTTTAAATGTAGACTCGACTGCACGTGATAGAATTTCGGTTTTTGTTATAATTCACCCCCCACCCCTATATCCACCCCCTTACCCTCATCTCTGTAAAAGGCGTATTTCAAATACTAGAGACTTGAGCTTTGGCAAATATACGCATAGTAATGATAAAACCACATTCTGAAAGTTTCATGAAGAACGTACGTCCACAAAAAAAGTTATTGAACAATTTAGTTCCCATAGTAAGCCCACACTGCAGCCCATGCCTGTTAATGCGTGCGTGCCTATGGGTGTCTATGTATATGTTTGCGTGTGTGTGTGTGTTTGTTTAAGCTGAATGACACTAAAAATGATTGAAATGGCTGTTGCTCGGAGGGTTCAGGGTATCTCGTAGTCGAGCAGTCTCGACTAGAGCTTTCTTACTTGTTTATATTACTTTTGTGTATGACTCTATTTGTTGAGGTTAGTACTGTTGTGTTTCTGTCCTCTTTTACTGTTTGTTTTTTTATCTGGGAGACAATTTAGTTCCTAGTCTATTGTTGATCTTGACGTATATGTCTTGTCCTGGTGTGTAGGTACGTATTTCGTTGCGTCTTTTATTGTGGTTCTGTAATTCCATCGTTTGTTTCTGTCTAAGTCTGTCAATGTTGTCTTGTCTAGATTTTTCATATTGTTCTGGGTTCGTCGTTAGGTTTCTGCCAAAAAACAAATCTAGTGGTCGTCTGTTAGTCGTTGAATGAATGGTGTAGTTATAGTTGTATATTGATTTGTCAATTAATTCTTTGAAAAGTTTTATATTATTGTTTTCTTTTGTTACGTCTCATAATGTGTGAAAGCGTAGAGTGAAATCGTTCGACTTGTCCGTTGACTGTGCTTTTATAAGGTGGAGTGTTATAAATTTCAATCCCTAATTGATATCGCATCATGAATGTTATGGATGCTGAATTCAGAGATTTTTCGTTATCTATGACCACGAATTTCGGAACTCCATAATAGAATAAAATGTCGTGAAGTGGTTTTTTTATGTCTTCTATTGCTCTAGATTTGATGATGCGTCCTTGAGCTAGTTTGCTGTCAGGACTAAGTTTTTGCCTGTCGTGTATATGTCTACATGAATTATATGTCCAGGATATTGAGTTATGGGTGTTTCATTTAGTTTAGGGTTGTTTGGTTGTCTGTCGTATTTTTCTTCTTTACAAACTCGACATTGTTTGACTAATGTCGCTATTTTCTGTTTCATTTTAGGGAAGTAATGGGTTTCTGATAATTGTTTTTTATTTTCTATTGCGTTGCGGTGAGCTCTATTGTGTATTTTTAATATATGTTTGTCCTGTTCTGTTTCGTTAGTCAAGTCCTTCACTTGTGTCTGAGTGAATCTGATTTTATAGTTCCTAAAGTGTTTGGGGTATATTTGTTGAATTTGGTTCATGATTTCTTCTGACGTTATTATTCCGTTAATTACAGAAGGGTTTAAATATTTTTTTAATATCTGAACTAGGATTTTTTCTGTGAGCTCTTGTCTAGTTATTAAGTGTCTATGGAAAGTTGGGAAGGGAATTTGGAATTTATAGTCGTCTGTGTTTGCTTTGTTTAAGAATATTTGGTTCTTGAATACGTTTATCGGGACCTCCATACTAGGTATTAGGTTATGACTTGAGTTTTCTGCGCTATGCTGAGTGGATGTTACTGAATTGATTTTGTTTACTATGGGTATTCTTGACAATGCGTCTGCTACTGTGTTATCCCTGCCTGGTTTATAAAGGAGTTCATAATCAAACTCTTCTAGGTACGTTTTCCATCGTTTGATTCGAGCGTTGCCATTCCAACTGCTAAGCGAATGTGTAAGTGGTTGATGGTCTGTGTATATTTTTACTTTTGCCTTACCGTAAAGGTAATTTTTGAGGGCTTTTAGTGCCCAAATAATCGCCAACATTTCTTTTTCGTTAGTGGCATAATTTTCTTTGGATTTTGACAATGTTCTTGAAAGGAAGCATATGGGTCGTTTATTCTGAGATAAGACTGCTCCAATTGCATAATTGGATGCGTCTGTTGTTAATTGAAATTCCTTATTGAAGTCTGGGTATTGTAAAATGACTTCATTGGATATTAGAGCGTTTTTGATTTTATCAAAAGAATCTATGGCTTCTTGATTGAGATTAATTATTTTTTTTGAAGACTGGCTTTTGGACACTCGTCCATCCTCCCCTATTAAAAGAGAGCTAAGTGGTTTTGCCAACTTAGCGAAATCTCTTATGAACCTTCTATAGCAGCTAGAGAGTCCGAAGGATCTCAAATCCTTAAGTGTTTTTGGATAGGGATACTTGGCTATGGTTGCTATTTTGTCTGAGTTAGTCTCGACGCCTTTATCTGAGATGACAAAGCCGAGAAATTCTACTTTGTCTTTAAAGAACTCGCATTTGTCTAACTGACATTTCATGTTAGCTTCTTGAAGAGTTCGAAAATTTGTGTCAAGATTTTCTGCATGTGTTTCATTATCTTTGCTAAATATGATAATGTCATCTATGTATATGAAGCATATCTTGCCTATATGATCACGAAGAATGTCATCTAACGCCCATTTTTCAGACCGAAAGGGAGTCGTGTAAACTCGTATTTTCCGTTGTTTACGGAGAAGGCGGTCTTTTCAATATGTGCTTCTTTTAATGGAATTTGAAGGAAACCACTTTTTAAGGCAGGCACTGAAAAAATTTTATTATTCCCAAGTTGTGCTAGTACTTCGTTTATTTCTGGAATAGGGTATTTGTCTGCTATTGTTTCTTTATTGAGCTTTCTGTAATCAATAACCATTCTATACTTTTTCTCTTGGGAAGCATCCATTTTTTTGGGAACAATCCACACGGGTGAATTGTAGGGTAATCGGGATGGGCAAATAATTCCGTCCTCTAAAAGTTCTCGTAAACTTCGTCTTTTAAAGACATTGGGAATTGGTAAAATTTGGAATATATGGGAGAATCTGTCTTGGTTCGAATCTCTGCTTTTACATTTGTTGTGTAGGTTAATTTTTCGTTTGGGGTGGCAAATAAATTGGGGTATTTCGTAACTAACTCTTTTAATCTTTGTTTCTGTTCGATAGTCATGTGATCTGTCCGTGGTATGACAATGTTAACTGCCTCAATTTTTTTCTGTCCATGGGTATAAATATGGTATTTTTAATTATTAATTGGTTTTTGCTGCTATAGATTACAGCGTCTAGTTCTTTAAGGCTGTCGTTGCCCAGAATTGCGTCAAATGGTAGTCATTGTCGGGTAATAGGAAAAATTTTACTTGGATATCTTGTCTGTCAAAGAGATTAGCGATTTTATGGTGAGTTATTTTTATATTTCCGCTGACTGTTACGGCTTCGAAAGGTTTTTGATTGGGAATCGGGTTAGAAACTAGTTTGGGCTGTATGTAATTTCTGTTTGAGCATGTGTCTATTAGTATTTTAAGTATCTCTCCGCTTTTTGTCTTACATTCTATGTAAGGAAGCGAAGAGCTAATTACTCTAAAAAATTGATGTTATTATGTTCAATGGGGCTCTCTTGTTCGTCGTCCTCTTGTTCTATTTGTTGTGCGTACTCTTGTAGTGATTGTTCGTGTTCGGTCTGTTGTTCGTAGCTTTCGATGGTCTGTCCGTATTCTTCCATAGTTATGTGGGCATTGTGGTAGTCATTGTCGGGATACTCTTCTCCCGTTTGAATGATAAAGTTTCTTTGTCTTTTATCTGTTGTATTTGTTATTGGTGGGGGTCTTTTTCCTTGTTCAAAATTTGGCTTTTATTGAAAGCTATGTTTGTTCTATAGTTCTGATTTTCTAATTTTAAGCATAAATGGAGGGCTGAGGGAAGGTCTGCTGGTTCCTTTATGCTAAGAATACGTGGCAAGTCTCCTCTCAAACCTCTGATGAAAGTGTCTAATGCATTTTCCCTGTACATTTTCGTCATGAGTATTTCTGACTCTCTATTGAGTTCCATACATCCTACCTTGTTCAGTATTAAAGTCAGCTGGTTGTAGACAACCTGATAAAACTGTTCTACTGTCTGGTTGTTGCCCTGTATTAACATAGCCATCTCGTATTCTAATGTATTTATATCTCTTTTATCTGCATAGTGCAGTGTGAGACACTTGGAGATGGCGTTCCAATTAAGGGGTACATTGTACGATTCGAGGGCCGGCTTGGTCGATGATCTTATTTCTCACAGTATGCAAAATACCATAGTACATTGGTGATCCAACTTGGCTTGCATATATGGAGAGTATGCGATCTACACCCTTTTTCCATGAGCTAAATTCGATTTTATTGCCGGAAAATTCCCTAAGACTTTTGACAATGTCTGGTACTCTGTTAAGGTCGTTCAAATTTTGATTGCCATTTATAGTCTGATCGTCCACGTCATTGAATTCCCTGCAAGGGTTAACTATTTGTCTCACTAGCGTCGGAAGTTGTTCTGTCAAAATTTTAGCGACAGTGGCTGCAATCAACTGTTCTGCGTTATTCGCCATGCCTCTATTCTGTAAGTGTTCGTTCTGACGTTCTATATGTCGTTATTGCTGTCTATTGATAATGTGTGCACCTACTTGGGGTTGTTCGACTAACACTGGGGGCCTAATCAAATTATTCTCGTTAGCCATACATTATTAACTGCCTTTTATTGTGACTTTGATCTATTGTTTTATGTTTACAGGTGGATTTCTGATTGAATTTAGTTAGTTAGTTAGTGTTAGTTTATGATTATCATTAGTACAACTTACTTTAATATAAAAAAATTTTTATTATAATATATATATATTTTTTTTAAATTTAAATTTTATTTTTATTATATATTAAGACAAGTGGCTGGTTTTTCCCTTCTACTTTGGAGGGTCCCTTGGGAATCGCAAAGTTGGGCTATTTTATACTACTTTTGTAGTCACTTTAACTTTGATCGCTTTACGCTTTTTTATTTTTTGTGTTTTCTTAATATTTTATTTTTTCACTTTATTTTTCTCAAATTTTCTTAAACTTTTTTAACTTTTATTTCTCTAAAAAATTTTTCTTATATTTTATTACACTTATTTAATTTTTATTTTTCTCAAAACTTTTCTTATATTTTATTAAACTTATTTTTTTTAGTTTTGTTAGTTTTTTGTTTCGTGTTCTTATATTTCTAACTTAATGATGTTGTGGCGGTCTTCACTGCTGATCCGGATTTCATCCTTTTTGGTTTTTCCTACTGGGGATCCTGCGACCAGACTCCGTTGAAGTATCCTGTGGGCGGGCCGTACAGGATTACCGTCCACCGATGGGCAATCGAACGATCACGTTCTAGACTACCTTTAACGAATTTCACTGAACGTCGAAGTTACGCGACGTGAGTTGCTTTAGTGATTTTCGGTCGCGCTCGTACAGGCGTTTTGCTGTGTTGTAACGCGATCGAATTTTCGTTGTTTTTAAACCGACTCTGCTTTTGACTTGCAGTATCACGCACGTACTAAACGTTTTGCTGTATTGCGCGCGAAGCCGGTCCCTGCTCGGGCGCCAGTTAAGTTCTTTCTTTATTAAAACGGTAAAAAATAAGATGTTTTGATATTTTACTGTTTAAATGCAGTCCGCTTTATTGAAGAACAAATTTGCAACTAAATTACTTAAATCAATTCTATCCCTAGCTGAGCTGTGGTTCAGTCGACGACGTTGGCAGCGGCGTCGTTCGTGGTGTTGTTGAACCGTTGTGCAATTCTTCTTAGAATTGCTGGAGCTCTGGTTGGCGTGTGCAGGAAGTCCGCTAGACATTGTGTCAGCAGTTTTGGCTTATTGGTCTGATCAGCTTGTTACGTTTTATTTGCGTTGCAACAATTCCCATTGGGTTTTGTTGCAATGTAGAATATGTTTGTTTTTAACTTGAAAAATATATTTGTTGTTAACTCTTCCCCCTTTGATTTGAGCTTGTCCTCAAGCGATCATTAAAAGAAGGGAATGTCGTTGAACTGGATGTTTTCTATGGTTCGTCTTGGTGCCTCTGTTACTTTTTTTACCTGGCTATTGTCCAATAGTAACGTAATTTTTTTCGCCCTCTTTGTGTAGAGGAAGGCAATGATTATCACGACTAATCCGACCAATATTATGGATGAGATTGAATGTGTCGTAAGTTTTAGGTGTTCTAGTCGTTGGCTATTGTTGATGTGTAATACCTGCAAAGCCTTTAGTGATAGAATTTGGAGTCGTCTCGATTCTTCTGGTGTCATCTGGATTATCGAGGAGCCGACTCTCAGTGTGCTGTTCTCTAGGTTGTTGAAAGTCCGGTTGCCAATTGAAATGGACTCGTTGGTAAAGCGAATGACATTGGTGCCATTTAACCATGTACTTGTTGTCGTCGATGTCACCATTTCGCCAAAGTTGTTGAGGATCAGAAGACCGTTGGCCACTTCTTCGATGGTTTCCACATACTCGGCGTTACTGAACTCACACAGCGACTTTTCTCCATTGAGGAGCCTAGGCAAACATGTACTATTGCTAATGTTGACAATGTTATTTTTTCAACAAATCTTAATGTTATTATATTTTTTACAATTTTTTAATTCCAAACATTACATTTTTGCGAGACAATATTTCTTTATACTCTATATTTATGATAACGTTATTTCTTACAACTGGTTTCACAATTAGATTTTCATAATCGGTTTCTTCTACGTTAGGTATTTTTATTACATAAAACAAAGTAGTAGTATTGTGAAATATGGCCACGTCTGAATATTCTAGCATTTCTTCTACAGACAATGAAGGCATTCTACCAGCTTTGAAGATTCTCTCTATTTCATCTATTTCTGCCTTGTTTAGTAAAAATGAGTTTATTACGTTAACTTTTGCCCATTGTATGGCATATTTTATATTAATAACCTCCTCTTTGATCAATCTAACTTGGTTCTGTAAACTTTCAGCTATATCATGTGTGAATCTATCGTCTTTCCGTATATTGTTTGTAAGGGTATTGGTAACCGTGGTCAACTTATTTAATCTTTGTTCTAACTGTGAGTTTATTATTACTTGTTTGTTATTGTTATCTATGACTTTATTAATATGTTCTTCTATCTGCACGAAGTCATAATGATCTGGGTTGCCTGCTATGTATTTCCAAGCTGTGCCTAGAATATTAATGGCCCTTGTGGTCCTCTTGTTAATGTCATAATCTATAGTGCGTAAAGTCAAGTGAGTTTGGTTAATTTCGTGGTGCAAGGTATGGTATAAACTGCTAAATTTTAAATCTTTTTCTGTATGAAATTCTATCTGCTCTAAAGCTTCTTTAATTTTGCCTAAGTTAATAATGTGAATAATTCTTGTTGTCATTGTTTGTATTTTGCCTAATCCGTCGTAGATCGTTATGGTTTGTGCTGCCGTATGATTCGTTATGTCCATATTCGGTTCGATAGGTTGTACCATCATCGCCATTGTTACGATTAGTTTATAAATGTCAAACGTTTTTATACCCTGAACCCATTGAAAATGGGAAATCAGGGTATAATGGTTTTGTTAAAAGTATGTAACAGGGAGAAGGAGGCGTGGCAGACCCCACAAAGTATATATATTCTTGATCAGGGCGACAAACTGAATCGATTTAGCCATGTCCGTCTGTCCGTCTGTCCGTCTGTCCGTATGTATGAACGCGTCGATTTCTGAAGATATAGAAGCTAGAGACTTCAACTTTTTTTTAAAATGCTCGTATATAGCGCGCGCATATCGAGTTTATCACTAAAAATCGATAACTCATCCCGTTCTTTTTTTATCGATCAAAAACCTTATCGAAAACCAGTTATAAAATTATATCTTCTACACCTTTAGAGCTAAAGTCTCCAAATTTTAAATGTAGACTCGACTGCACGTGATAGAATTTCGGTTTTTGTTATAATTCACCCCCCACCCCTATATCCACCCCCTTACCCTCATCTCTGTAAAAGGCGTATTTCAAATACTAGAGACTTGAGCTTTGGCAAATATACGCATAGTAATGATAAAACCACATTCTGAAAGTTTCATGAAGAACGTACGTCCACAAAAAAAGTTATTGAACAATTTAGTTCCCATAGTAAGCCCACACTGCAGCCCATGCCTGTTAATGCGTGCGTGCCTATGGGTGTCTATGTATATGTTTGCGTGTGTGTGTGTGTTTGTTTAAGCTGAATGACACTAAAAATTATTGAAATGGCTGTTGCTCGGAGGGTTCAGGGTATCTCGTAGTCGAGCAGTCTCGACTAGAGCTTTCTTACTTGTTTATATTACTTTTGTGTATGACTCTATTTGTTGAGGTTAGTACTGTTGTGTTTCTGTCCTCTTTTACTGTTTGTTTTTTTATCTGGGAGACAATTTAGTTCCTAGTCTATTGTTGATCTTGACGTATATGTCTTGTCCTGGTGTGTAGGTACGTATTTCGTTGCGTCTTTTATTGTGGTTCTGTAATTCCATCGTTTGTTTCTGTCTAAGTCTGTCAATGTTGTCTTGTCTAGATTTTTCATATTGTTCTGGGTTCGTCGTTAGGTTTCTGCCAAAAAACAAATCTAGTGGTCGTCTGTTAGTCGTTGAATGAATGGTGTAGTTATAGTTGTATATTGATTTGTCAATTAATTCTTTAAAAGTTTTATATTATTGTTTTCTTTTGTTACGTCTCATAATGTGTGAAAGCGTAGAGTGAAATCGTTCGACTTGTCCGTTGACTGTGCTTTTATAAGGTGGAGTGTTATAAATTTCAATCCCTAATTGATATCGCATCATGAATGTTATGGATGCTGAATTCAGAGATTTTTCGTTATCTATGACCACGAATTTCGGAACTCCATAATAGAATAAAATGTCGTGAAGTGGTTTTTTTATGTCTTCTATTGCTCTAGATTTGATGATGCGTCCTTGAGCTAGTTTGCTGTCAGGACTAAGTTTTTGCCTGTCGTGTATATGTCTACATGAATTATATGTCCAGGATATTGAGTTATGGGTGTTTCATTTAGTTTAGGGTTGTTTGGTTGTCTGTCGTATTTTTCTTCTTTACAAACTCGACATTGTTTGACTAATGTCGCTATTTTCTGTTTCATTTTAGGGAAGTAATGGGTTTCTGATAATTGTTTTTTATTTTCTATTGCGTTGCGGTGAGCTCTATTGTGTATTTTTAATATATGTTCGTTCTGTTCTGTTTCGTTAGTCAAGTCCTTCACTTGTGTCTGAGTGAATCTGATTTTATAGTTCCTAAAGTGTTTGGGGTATATTTGTTGAATTTGGTTCATGATTTCTTCTGACGTTATTATTCCGTTAATTACAGAAGGGTTTAAATATTTTTTTAATATCTGAACTAGGATTTTTTCTGTGAGCTCTTGTCTAGTTATTAAGTGTCTATGGAAAGTTGGGAAAGGGATTTGGAATTTATAGTCGTCTGTGTTTGCTTTGTTTAAGAATATTGGTTCTTGAATACGTTTATCGGGACCTCCATACTAGGTATTAGGTTATGACTTGAGTTTTCTGCGCTATGCTGAGTGGATGTTACTGAATTGATTTTGTTTACTATGGGTATTCTTGACAATGCGTCTGCTACTGTGTTATCCCTGCCTGGTTTATAAAGGAGTTCATAATCAAACTCTTCTAGGTACGTTTTCCATCGTTTGATTCGAGCGTTGCCATTCCAACTGCTAAGCGAATGTGTAAGTGGTTGATGGTCTGTGTATATTTTTACTTTTGCCTTACCGTAAAGGTAATTTTTGAGGGCTTTTAGTGCCCAAATAATCGCCAACATTTCTTTTTCGTTAGTGGCATAATTTTCTTTGGATTTTGACAATGTTCTTGAAAGGAAGCATATGGGTCGTTTATTCTGAGATAAGACTGCTCCAATTGCATAATTGGATGCGTCTGTTGTTAATTGAAATTCCTTATTGAAGTCTGGGTATTGTAAAATGACTTCATTGGATATTAGAGCGTTTTTGATTTTATCAAAAGAATCTATGGCTTCTTGATTGAGATTAATTTTTTTTTTTTGAAGACTGGCTTTTGGACACTCGTCCATCCTCCCCTATTAAAAGAGAGTTAAGTGGTTTTGCCAACTTAGCGAAATCTCTTATGAACCTTCTATAGCAGCTAGAGAGTCCGAAAGATCTCAAATCCTTAAGTGTTTTTGGATAGGGATACTTGGCTATGGTTGCTATTTTGTCTGAGTTAGTCTCGACGCCTTTATCTGAGATGACAAAGCCGAGAAATTCTACTTTGTCTTTAAAGAACTCGCATTTGTCTAACTGACATTTCATGTTAGCTTCTTGAAGAGTTCGAAAATTTGTGTCAAGATTTTCTGCATGTGTTTCATTATCTTTGCTAAATATGATAATGTCATCTATGTATATGAAGCATATCTTGCCTATATGATCACGAAGAATGTCATCTAACGCCCTTTGAAAAATAGAAGGTGCATTTTTCAGACCGAAAGGGAGTCGTGTAAACTCGTATTTTCCGTTGTTTACGGAGAAGGCGGTCTTTTCAATATCTGCTTCTTTTAATGCAATTTGAAGGAAACCACTTTTTAAGTCAAGCACTGAAAAAATTTTATTATTCCCAAGTTTTGCTAGTACTTCGTTTATTTCTGGAATAGGGTATTTGTCTGCTATTGTTTCTTTATTGAGCTTTCTGTAATCAATAACCATTCTATACTTTTTCTCTTGGGAAGCATCCATTTTTTTGGGAACAATCCACACGGGTGAATTGTAGGGTGATCGGGATGGGCGAATAATTCCGTCCTCTAAAAGTTCTCGTAAACTTCGTCTTTTAAAGACATTGGGAATTGGTAAAATTTGGAATATATGGGAGAATCTGTCTTGGTTCGAATCTCTGCTTTTACATTTGTTGTGTAGGTTAATTTTTCGTTTTGGGTGGCAAATAAATTGGGGTATTTCGTAACTAACTCTTTTAATCTTTGTTTCTGTTCGATAGTCATGTGATCTGTCCGTGGTATGACAATGTTAACTGCCTCATTTTTTTTCTGTCCAAGGGGTATAAATATGGTATTTTTAATTATTAATTGGTTTTTGCTGCTATAGATTGCAGCGTCTAGTTCTTTAAGGCTGTCGTTGCCCAGAATTGCGTCAAATGGTAGTCATTGTCGGGTAATAGGAAAAATTTTACTTGGATATCTTGTCTGTCAAAGAGATTAGCGATTTTATGGTGAGTTATTTTTATATTTCCGCCGACTGTTACGGCTTCGAAAGGTTTTTGATTGGGAATCGGGTTATAAACTAGTTTGGGCTGTATGTAATTTCTGTTTGAGCATGTGTCTATTAGTATTTTAAGTATCTCTCCGCTTTTTGTCTTACATTCTATGTAAGGAAGCGAAGAGCTAATTACTCTAAAAAATTGATG
This sequence comes from Drosophila mulleri, assembly GCA_035047565.1. Classification (NCBI taxonomy): domain Eukaryota; kingdom Metazoa; phylum Arthropoda; class Insecta; order Diptera; family Drosophilidae; genus Drosophila; species Drosophila mulleri. The sequence goes on from JAWNPK010000012.1 coordinate 25,778,690, forward strand.
TTATTATGTTCAATGGGGCTCTCTTGTTCGTCGTCCTCTTGTTCTATTTGTTGTGCGTACTCTTGTAGTGATTGTTCGTGTTCGGTCTGTTGTTCGTAGCTTTCGATGGTCTGTCCGTATTCTTCCATAGTTATGTGGGCGTTGTGGTAGTCATTGTCGGGATACTCTTCTCCCGTTTGAATGTTAAAGTTTCTTTGTCTTTTATCTGTTGTATTTGTTATTGGTGGGGGTCTTTTTCCTTGTTCAAAATTTGGCTTTTATTGAAAGCTATGTTTGTTCTATAGTTCTGATTTTCTAATTTTAAGCATAAATGGAGGGCTGAGGGAAGGTCTGCTGGTTCCTTTATGCTAAGAATACGTGGCAAGTCTCCTCTCAAACCTCTGATGAAAGTGTCTAATGCATTTTCCCTGTACATTTTCGTCATGAGTATTTCTGACTCTCTATTGAGTTCCATACATCCTACCTTGTTCAGTATTAAAGTCAGCTGGTTGTAGACAACCTGATAAAACTGTTCTACTGTCTGGTTGTTGCCCTGTATTAACATAGCCATCTCGTATTCTAATGTATTTATATCTCTTTTATCTGCATAGTGCAGTGTGAGACACTTGGAGATGGCGTTCCAATTAAGGGGTACATTGTACGATTCGAGGGCCGGCTTGGTCGATGATCTTATTTCTCACAGTATGCAAAATACCATAGTACATTGGTGATCCAACTTGGCTTGCATATATGGAGAGTATGCGATCTACACCCTTTTTCCATGAGCTAAATTCGATTTTATTGCCGGAAAATTCCCTAAGACTTTTGACAATGTCTGGTACTCTGTTAAGGTCGTTCAAATTTTGATTGCCATTTATAGTCTGATCGTCCACGTCATTGAATTCCCTGCAAGGGTTAACTATTTGTCTCACTAGCGTCGGAAGTTGTTCTGTCAAAATTTTAGCGACAGTGGCTGCAATCAACTGTTCTGCGTTATTCGCCATGCCTCTATTCTGTAAGTGTTCGTTCTGACGTTCTATATGTCGTTATTGCTGTCTATTGATAATGTGTGCACCTACTTGGGGTTGTTCGACTAACACTGGGGGCTTCACTTCAATTCCCATTGGGTTTTGTTGCAATGTAGAATATTTTTGTTTTTAACTTGAAGAATATTTTTGTTCTTAACTTGTATAAGTTAACAACAAATATATTTTTAAAGTTAAAAATAAAAATATTCTACATTGCAACAAAACCCAATGGGAATTGTTGCAACGCAAATAAAACGTAACAAGCTGATCAGACCAATAAGCCAAAACTGCTGACACAATGTCTAGCAGACTTCCTGTACACGCCAACCAGACTCCAGCAATTCTAAGAAGAATTGCACAACGGTTCAACAACACCAAGAGCGACGCCGCTGCCAACGTCGTCGACTGAACCACAGCTCAGCTAGGGATAGAATTGATTTAAGTAATTTAGTTGCAAATTTGTTCTTCAATAAAGCGGACTGCATTTAAACAGTAAAATATCAAAACATCTTATTTTTTTACCGTTTTAATAAAGAAAGAACTTAACTTATATATGCAGGTCAATTTGACCGCTTTTTAAAAACTTCAATACGTTAACAGGCCAAATTTACTCTTTTTACAAAAATTGCATACGTATACAGCCCAAATTGACCCTTTTTAAAAAGAGGCATCCGTTAGATGTCGTAACCGTTAGTAATAAATAAATAAATGAAATTTATGATATGTTTTGTGTTTAATATTTATTAATTCAAATGTATTATTGTCTTATATTACTTATATTACTAGTTTTACTAACTATGATATCTGTTCGTTTCGGAACTTGAGTGTCAACTAACATGACAAGTGCATTTTCCACTACTTTTTATAGGTATTTTGAAATCTTACGACATTTTTTTAAAATGAATGCTGATATTTGCCACCCACGATCATTGAAATAAAATCAGGTACTTGAATATAAGCGCGATTCTGCAATTCGAACCCAAAATCGTTCACACCATTCTACGTTGAGGTAGGCACACGCCAATGTTCATATCCCATGTATACGCACATGCACATACACACACGTAAATATAAAGTAACACAGGCATACAAATGCTTCTACAAGTGATATCCCATAATTATGAGCATCGCGACCCCAGCGTACACAGAATCAAACGTATATATGTAAGTGTGTGCAGCTCACAAAATCTACCAAATGCAACTACGGGGCTCTAAAATTGCCACAGGCAGCAAGAGCTTCGCACACAGACATACAATGATCATACATGTAGCAAGGGGCTGTAGTGTGTGTGTGCACGCTCGTCAGGAAAACATTTTCATTATGCGCACCAACGCTGTCATACCCTTCCCTCAAATAATAACGAAAACACAAATATTTTGTATGAGCATGGCAAACGGCTTAAAAAATTTGGCATACTCTTCACACAGAAGGGAAGACATGGGTTTCTGCTGCGAAGAAATTTCAATTTTTGTGAGCTGCTGCTTGTGCTCACATGCATACATACATATAAATATTTGAGAGAGCAGAGAGCATCGAGAGAGATAGAGAGAGCAGGGAAACATTGAGCATAGAAAGATCTTCCGTTCAAAAGTCGACCATCTGGGCCGAGCGCTTGAAGCGAAATGATTGTGCTGTCGCATATTTTCGTACCCCGAACCTAAAAATAAGGAGCCGAGCGAATACGAAATTGTCTGGGGTGCTAAACGTCAAGAAAAAGTGTGAAAAACGCTTTACCCTAGTTGTCTGGTCTATGTGTTGTCTGGTTAGTGATACATCTCAAGCTCCTTGTTTTCCGCACAGTGTACAGCACAGTGTAAGCATCATAGTGTTTGTTATACCCTGGAAAATGGGAAATCAGGGTATAATGGTTTTGTGAAAAGTATGTAACAGACAGAAGGAATCATCGTAGACCCCAAAAAGTATATATATTCTTAATCAGGGCGACGAGCTGAGTCGATATAGCTCTGAGCGCCTAGATCTCAGAAATTATAAGAGCTAGAGTGCTGAATGTTTGCATGTAGACTCGTGTACGAGTACGCAGTACAAGTTTATCAAATTTTTTGATAACTCATTCGATATTCTTTTTTATCGAGGATAATCGATCAATTTATTTTGTTTTTTTTCAACCTAATTTAAACATTTTTAAACCTGGAGACTTCAAATTTACTGTGTATATACATTTGATAGATACACACATTTTGTCATTTAAAGATTTTTGATACCCCGCCCCTTTCGACCCAAATTTCTAAAAGACGTATTTCAAGTACTAGAGACTTGAGCTTTGGAAAGTACATACATTTACACATTATGATTATAATCATGATTATGAACGCAGGCTTATGCGTGCGTGTGGATGCATGTGTATGTATGTGTGATTAGAATATCAGCTTGAAAAGTTCAGGGTATGTCTTAGTCGAGCAGTCTCGACTAGAGCCTTCTTACTTGCTATACCCTGAACCCATTGAAAATGGGAAATCAGGGTGTAATGGTTTTGTTTAAATGTATGTAACAGGTAGAATGAGGCGGCGCAGACCCCACAAAGTATATATATTCTTGATCAGGGCGACAATCCGAGTCGATTTAGTCCTATCCGCCTGTCTGTCCGTCCGTCTGTCCGTACGTTTGAAAGCGTCAATTTCAGAAGATATAAGAGCTAGAGACTTAAACTTGTGAGGCGGCTCGCCGATCACTGCCTCACAAGATTTATATAACAAATGAAAATAGATTTTTAGTTAAATTGGTTGCTATTAAGTGGATATTAAGATAGATTTTTAGTTAAATTGATTACTATTAAGTGGATATTGAATTGGATATTTAGTTGAATTGGTTAGTATTAAGTTAATATTGAATTTGATTTATAGATAAGTTTTAGTTAGATAAGGTTAAAGTTAGGATTTAGGTGTAGCGATTAGAATTTAAGTTTGAATTGTCATTTAAAGAAGGCCGCCTAAAGCGCAAATGATCTATCGGCGATCGGCGGCGCAGCGAAAGTCGTCGGACGATGAAGAGTAATGAATTAAAATTGTGCGATGAGTTTTAAAAGAGCGGTTAGTTTTAAAAGAGGTTGAGCAATTTGTGAAAATAAACGTCAAATGACAACTGAAGCGAGAAAAGTTAATCTAGTGGGAGAAGCGGCGAAAGCAGTTACGAAAGATCGGCAGAGGATCCGACGGCGGGCGGACGGCATAACGGAGGACAAGGTTTTGTAAGAGTTTCACGGAAGTGGTGGTTCCCTCCCCCCCCTCTTTTCCCAATCGCCTACCATAACGTTTAATCATCTCCCCCCCTCTGGTGTCTCACATTTCAAATAAATTTTCTTGTGAGTATACCCTGGGTAGACTGAGTCTATCCCAGCTATGAATTTACTACATTACAAGTGGCGCCCGAGCAGGACACAGGGCGGTGCGCGGTGCATCGTATGGCCGGTAATTAGCGAGCGAAAATTGCGAAATTATAATATTTAAAACCCCCCTCCCCCGCATCCTAGTCAAGAAATCGCGAGCATTCTAGAGTCCGCGAGATCTAACTTTTCGGCGCGTGCTGTACCAAAAGCGCGCCGAAATTACAGCGTGGGTTAGCCGGCACCGTTGTAATGGTCGGCGTATGTATGTATGTATCAGCTTAATAGCGGATTAGCGAAAAGGAGAGAGAATAGGAAACGATTAAATGAACGCGCATATGCGTACGTATGTAATTATGTATCAGCTGAATACGTATTGGTGTAAAGAAGAGAGAATAGAAAATGGTCAGATGAACGCGTATATATGTATGTATGTATGTAGATGAAAGTAAGTGGATGCGCATGCATGTATGTACATATGTGACTAAATATATATATATATATAGATATATATATGGATATATATGTGGGTTAACTGTGCGATTTTTCCCATACGCGAGGATAAGTGAGTATATGTATGAATAAGCATAATTGCAAATACATATATATACAAGAACAGGTGTATATATGTCAGGGTACGAGGATATGTATGTACGAGAGTATGTGCGTGTATATATATAAACGAATATAGGTGTTTATATATGTGTGATGTTGGGTGCATATATACACGAGAGGAGGCGCATATACATATATGCACGAAGAAAAGTGGACATATATTTACGCAGAGTGGTGTGCGTTATGTTAGCCGTCCGGCCAGAGAGCAGCTTAACGGTGCAAGGGCCATAAAATCTGAGTGCACAGTGGGACGAGTGCAGTGGATACCAAGATGAAAACATAGTTGTATGAGAGTGCACTGGGGGACAAGTGCAGCTATGAAAACATAGTTGTATGAGAAACCACAGTGGGTCGAATGCAGTGGATATCGAAAATAAAATAAAGTAAAATAAAATAAAATAAATAAAAATTATAAATCAATACAATTATAAATAAATAAAACTATAAATGAATAAAACTATAAATAAATACAATTATAAATAAATAAAACTATAAATGAATACAATTAAAAATCAAATTATAAACAAATGAAATTAAAAACGAATAGAATTATAAATAAATTAAATTATAAACAAATAAAATTATAATTAAATAGAATTATAAATAAATAAAACTATAAAAAAATAAAATTATAATTAAACAAAATTATAAACGAATAAAGTTATAAACAAATAAAATTATAATTAAATAAAATTATAATTAAATAAAATTATAATTAAATAAGAGTATGATTAAATCAGATTAATATTAAATAAATAACGTAAAATGAAAGACAGGGCGATAAAATAAAAAGGAAGGCAAAACAGAGTAAAGTATAAAGGTGAGAAGAGAAAGTAAAGAGAACGTGACAAAAGCAAGTGAGCCAAGAGGAATAAAGTAAGAGAGAAATGAAGAAGAATAAGATCCAGTAGAAGGAAATAAAACAAAGGTGAAAAGAGATAAACCGAGTAGAAAATGGATCAAGAAAGGTAAGAGTAAAAGAATGAAGAGAATTAAGCAGAGGTGACGAAGAAAATAAAGTAAAGATAACGAAAGAAAATTAATCAAGAAAAGTAAAAGTAGCAATGAAGATGAAATAAAGTAAGCTAAACAAGGAAAAATTGATTAGAGGCGAAATAAAGATAAGCGAAAAGGAATGAAATAGGTTAAGAGCAAAAAAAAAAAACAAAATAAAAATAAAATAAATAAAAAATAAAAGAAAAGAAAAGAGAAATAAAGGAAAACAAAAGAGAATGAATTAGGTTATGATGAAATAAACGAAAAAAAAGAGTAATAGGTTAAGACGAAACAAAGAGAAATAAAGTAAAACGAAGTAGATTAATAGGAAATAAAGAAAAGAAAATAGAACTAGAATAAGCGAACGAAGAGTAGATTAAGAAAGTAAAAGGAAACGAAATGAAATAGAATAAGATGGCAAATGTAAGCGAAATTGTATAAGATAAGTCGAAAAGAAAAGAAAAGAGAGAAGAAAACAGAGAAAGAATTAAAAAAAAAATATAGAAAAAGAAGTAAGAAAAAACAGTAGAAAATAAAAAAAGGAAATCAAGAGAGAAGACAATAAAATGCGAGAACAAGAAAATAAAAGGAGAGGTTTACGAAGTAAAGACGAAACGAAAATGTAAGAAAACAGAGAGATCAAGAAATGCAAGAAAAGGGTTATAATGAATAAGATTTAGTTAATAAGCGGAACGGAGCGTGACCAGAGAAGTCGTTTGGATACGAAGATGGAGGGAGGAGAGTACCACAATTTTGCTTTGGGTGGCGCGGCACCGAAGGCTGGTCATTGGCTGCACGCACCCTCGGTACCTCCTGAGAGGCACCCTCTCTGGGTCGTCGCCGAGCGAGTACGGAAATGGGGTATGAAGTATGACGGCCGATCAGACCCGTTGGTTTTTGTGGAGACAGTGGAGGAGCGAGCGATTATTTACGGCATCGAGTTGGATCGGATGCCACGAGCGATGAGTGTGGTATTCGTAGACAAGGCAGCGAAATGGTTCTTGACCAGCGGGGTGAGGGATTCGTCGTGCACTGATTTCAGAAGAGAATTCTTGGACTTCTTCCTTCCCCCCCCCCCCTAGTATTTCGAGCGTTTAGAAAACCATATAAGGGCACGCCATCAAAGAGAAGGAGAGAGCTTCAGGGACTACCTGATTGAACTCAGGCTGTTGATGCGTCGGGCGAAATACAGCATGGCACAGGAGTTGTACCGAGCTTACGAGAACGCTTCCCCGGATTACCGGCTATACGTAAGGCGTCACGACTTCGCCACACTGACGCAGCTTACGCAGATGGCAGCGGAATACGAAAAGGTGCAAGGGCAGCGGAGAGAGCAGGAAGAGAGAATTGCGGCGAAGACTACCTGGTCGAGGCCGGCGGAGGGCAGGTAGGGCGAGCCGTCCGGCACAAAGGCACAGGACTCCTGGTTTGAAGGGCAGGCCGCGGATAATGTGGCGACGTCGTCAGCGGCAACGCGACGCGCGAGTGATCTGCTGTCAACGCTGAGGACGACGAGTCAGGAGCACAGAGGAGTCTTGCAATCATAGCAACGTGGGAAGCAGACCGGGGCACCCTCCGCAAAAGAGGAGTGGCGCCGCCTAGACAGCGAGGACAAGACGAGGAGTCCCCTTACGGCGGAGGATGGGAGGACGATGAGGATGCAAGTGGAGGTGAACGGAAAGACGTCCTTGATACGCGGGCAATGGGTGTCGATAGAGAGCGACTAGTCTGGAGATCCGGAATCGCTTGCTCGATCAAAAGTTTGTGGACAGGAACAGAAGAGAAGCCCCGAGGCGCCGTGTTGGTCCCCGACGCGAAAGAAGGACGTGGTGTTAGCGGGCGGAGGATTGCCGATCGATGGGCGCGACGCGACGAAGGATGGCGAGTCGCCCGCCCGGTCGATCAAGAGATGTCGCAGTACGCCGAAGGAAGAACTCAAAGAGTGCCCTCAGCTAGCGATGACGAAGGATCTGGAGGAAGGGCCGAGGAGCGTTCCCCAGAAGCTAAGTTGGTGGAATTAGAAGCGGTGGGCGAGTTTCAGAGTAGCCCAGTGACGCGGGAGGCGCGAGGAGCGCTGAGAGCGGATGACGATGGTGAAGTTTGGAGTAGCCCGTCACCGCGAAGGTTAATGAGCAACGGAGAGCGGAGGAAAGTGGATTCTTTTCCCGACGACGCTGGATTTTCAATAAAGGTGCGGGGCGAGCAAAAGGGCTCCCCGCTGGCAGCAAGAGCGAAGGAATTGGAGATGGTGGGCGAATTTTTTGAGTAGCCCGGCGACGCGGGAAGCGCGAGAGGCATCCGAGGTGGGTGACGTTGGTGAAATTCGGAGTAGCCCGTCATTGCGAAGGCCGAAGGAGAGTGTGAAGTCTTCCCCGGACGACACAGGGTGGCCGGAGGATCCAGAGGACAAGCGGAAGGAGTTCCTGGAAGCGAAGTTGGTGCTTTCTGTGCGACTGGAAGGAGTGTCGAGCGTAGCCGAGCATCGTATAAGGATACGGGATGATAGGCGAAGATATTTTCCCAAGAATCCGGCTATGAGAGGAGTGATTGATGAACAGGTAAACGAGTTGATCCGAGCTGGAGCTATCGAGCCATTGCGGAGTTCGCAAAGCGCGCCCATCGTTTTAGTAAAGAAGAAGATTGGAGATTGGCGCACGTGTGTGGACTACCGGCAGCTGAATGCCCACTCGAATCCGGACGCCTACCCCGTTCCATGGATCAACCACATCCGTGAGAGGTTACGACATGCGCGATATATATCTACCTTGGACTTGGAGAGCGGATGCTGGCAGATCCTCATGGCGGCGAACAGCATGGGATGTACAGCATTCGCGGTACCAAGAAAATGAGTATTCCGATGGCGAGTGGCGCCATTCAGGTTACGCTTAGCGGGCGCTACGTTATGGAGGGCGTTGGACACAGTCATAGCATATCTCATAGCTCGCCGATCACCGCCTCACAAGATTTATATAACAATTGAACATAGATTTTTAGTTAAATTGGTTGCTATTAAGTGGATATTGAGATAGATTTTTAGTTAAATTTATTTATTTATTTATTTATTTATTTCTTAAGGATAATTGACAAACCTAGAGTCAATTTAAAATTAAAAAAGCCTAAAAAAAAGTGCAGAGAATAAATATCACTAGTAGCACCGACCCGATGGGGGTGTTTTATTTGCCAGTTGCCAGTTGCCCACGTTTCACAGCCAAATATGGTTAGTGCTACTAGCGAAGCTATGAAAAACATGTAAGAAAGCTCTAGTTGAGACTGCTCGACTACGAGATCCCCTGAACCCTTCAAGCAACAGCCATTTCAATCATTTTTAGCGTCTCTCTGCTTACACAAACACACACATACACACGCAAACACACATTCATAGACACACATAGGCGCGCACGCATGAGCTGCAGTGTGGGAACTTAATTGTTTAATAACTTTTTTTCTGGACGTACGTTCTTCATGAAACTTTTAGATTGTGGTTTTATCATTAATAAGCGTGTATGTTCCGAAACTCTAGTATTTGAAATACGCCTTTTACAAACTTATAGGTATGGGGGTGGATATAGGGGTGGGGGTGAAATTGCACAAAAATCGAAATTCTATAACGTACATATCAATCTACATTTAAAATTTGGAGACTCTAGCTCTAAAGATGTAGGAGCTATAATTTTATAACAGACTTTCGATAAGGTTTTTTACCGATAAAAAATATCGGGACGACTTATCGACTTTTAGTGATAAACTCGATATCCGCGCTGTATATACGGTCATTTTAAAAAAAGTTCAAGTCTCTAGCTTTTATATCTTCTGAAATCGACGCGTTCAAAGATACGGACAGACGGACGGACGGACGGACAGACAGACGGACAGGGCTAAATCGACTCAGTTCGTCGCCCTGATCAATAATATATATACTTTATGGGGTCTGCCACGCCTCCTTCTGCCTGTTACATACATTTCAACAAAAACATTATACCCTGATTTCTCATTTTCAATGGGTTCAGGGTATAAAAACAAATCCAGCCTGGTAACAAGTCGAACACTCTGTTCGCGTTAACGTGTTGCGTGACGTCGCACAGTGGGACCTTTTCATTTTGCGTTGCGAAGCCATATATTTACAAAATTTAAAAAGCATTCGACAGATAATTCTTTAAGCTTTAAAATGAATCTAAGCACAAGGTGATGCGTTAGCAGGTGGTTTCACAGTTTTACCTCAAAGATGAAAAGTGTGATTTTTTATCAAAAATTCCTGCATTTGTATGAAAAACTGAAATATTTTATGTTAAATATGATTTTATTTTAATTATTTACAGTAAATATGACTATTTAAACAAATAAACAGTACAAAATTTAAAAAAAAAAAAATTTTTTTTTGCCAAAAAAACCAAACCTTTTGATTTGCCGTCGGCATCTTACCTACTGCATGCAAAATTTGACCTTTTTCAGTTTGCAAATTTACTCAACTTTGATGGGTCATAACTACCCGTACAATTCACCTATTTTCAAATATTGTATCAAACATTTCATATATATGAACAAACTTTGTTCATAGCTCGCAAATGATAGTTGATCGTTTTTTCGCATATATTCTGCTTCGTAACATAACCAAAAAGATTGTGCAGACACAATCTCGCTCTAAGCGGTCCTCTTTGTTTTGTTTAGAATCGGTTTCGGTCAGACGCATTGCAATGACTCATTCGTGTGACGCTCTCAAATGAGTGTTGCATAAAGAGTTATACGATTTTCGCTCACACAAAGACTCAGTACAAGACAGTTTTACTAAAAAACTCAACAGAAATGATCTTCGCCTTCGTGTGCATGTAAATACATGCATACTGTGGAGACCCGTGCCAAGAGAGCTTTATGTGGAAGGTGATCCACACACAGAAAGCTCTGCGACACAAGCCATTGAATGAGCTTTCGTCTGAGGCTTTATTATTATTGTTACTTTTGTTACTTCTATTGTTCTTGTCAGCGAGCGTGGCTGACCACCATAAACGACGCGTGAACAAATACATAAATATTAAGTTGCAAACTAGGTAACTAATAACTGTATTCACTTAAACTCGGGTTGATACATTGGCGACGAGGTGATAGTTCTCAGTGAGAGTGTACAGACGTGTTTGTTTTCTGCTTTGCAAATTTGCTTGTTTTTTATAACTTATTGTTTTTATTAAATTTTCACACAACTGCGGTCGGTTGATTTTTGCTAGTGGCTACATATTCCTGTGCAAGGTTTGATCTGTGGTTGCTGTGCTTTCTTTAATTCCTTTTTTATACCCTGAACCCATTGAAAATGGGAAATCAGGGTATAATGGTTTTGTGAAAAGTATGTAACAAGCAGAAGGAATATTCGCAGACCCCATAAAGTATATATATTCTTGATCAGGGCGAAGAGCTGAGTCGATTTGGCCCTGTCCGTCTGTCTGTCCGTTCGTCCGTCCGTCCGTCCGTCCGTCCGTATGAGCAAAAGGATCTCAGAAGTTATAAGAGCTAGAGAGGTGAAATTTGGCATGCAGACTCGTTTATACCATAGGCAGTACGAGATTATCATATTTTTCGATAACTCATTCGAGGATAATCGATAAATTGATATTGGTTTTTCAGCCTAATTTGAACACTATTAAACCTAGAGACTTCAGATTTACGTGAATGTTGAATGTAAGCACCTCCACATTCGCCATAGGCATAACTATACCTCTACCATACTGTCCAGCAATACCACCATTCCCTCAGTATCGAGTTTAAAAATTTTAGGTTTTACCCTGAAGACAAAATATTGATGGGACTCTCATATTAAAGAAATACACCCAGCACTAAATACAACAAGTAAGAAGACTCTAGTCGAGACTGCTCGACTAGGAGATACCCTGAACCCTCCATGCTGATGCTCCAATCATTCTGCACACATACATACACATGCATCCACACGCACACATACGCCTGCGCTCTGCTAACTGCGCAGTAAGCAGCGACTGCGCTTGGACTGCGCTGCAGTGTGAGCAATATTATGAGAATTTATTGGTTGAATAATTTCATTTGTAGACGAACAATCTTAATGAAACTTTCAGAACGTAATCATAATGTGTAAATGTGTGTACATTCCAAAGAACAAGTCTCTAGTACTTGATATACGTTTTTTATGAATTAGGGGCGAATGGGGCGTGGTATCTAAAATCGGTAAATTACAAAATGTGTGTATCCTGCAAATGTATATACACAGTAAATCTGAAGTCTCTATGTCTTATAGTGTTCAAATTAGGCTGAAAAACGTATCAATTTATCGATTATTTTCAATAAAGAAGATATCGGATGAGTTATCGAAAATATGATAAACTTGTACTGTGTATGGTATATAAGAGTCTACATGCCAAATTTCAGCTCTCTAGTTCTTATAACTTCTAAGATTCTTTTGCTCATACGGACGGCCGGACGGACAGACGGACAGGGCCAAATCGACTCAGCTCGCCGCCCTGATCAAGAATATATATACTTTATGGGGTCTGCGAATATTCCTTCTGCCTGTCACATACTTTTCACAAAACCATTATACCCTGATTTCCCATTTTCAATGGGTTCAGTGTATAACAAGTAAGAAAGCTCTAGTCGAGAATGCTCGACTACGAGATCCCACACACAAACACACACATACACACGCAAACACACATACATAGACACACATAGGCGAGCACGCATAAACACGCATGGGCTGCAGTGTGGGCTTACTATGGGAACTTAATTGTTTAATAACTTTTTTTGTGGACGTACGTTCTTTATGAAACTTTCAGATTGTGGTTTTATCATTACTATGCGTATATTTGCCAAAACTCAAGGGGGTGGATATAGGGGTGGGGGGTAAATTATAACAAAAATCGAAATTCTATAAATGCATATGAGTCTACATTTAAAATTTGGAGACTCTAGCTTTAAAGATGTAGGAGATATAATTATATAACTGACTTTCGAAAAGGTTTTTTATCGATACAAAAATAACGAGGTAAGTTATCGATTTTTGGTGATAAGCTCGATATCCGCGTGCTATATACGAGCATTTTAAAAACAAGTAAGAAGGCTCTAGTCGAGACTACTCGACTAGGAGATACCCTGAACCCACCATGCTGATGGTCCAATCATTCTGCAGTTCTTCTAACCACACACACACTGAAAAAAAAACAATATCAATTTATCGATTGTCCTCGATAAAAAAGATATCGAATGAGTTATCGAAAAAATATGATAAAGTCGTACTGCGTATGGTATACACGAGTATGCATACAAAATTTCAGCTCTCTAGCTCTTATAACTTCTGAGATCGATGCACTCATACGGACGGACAGACGGACAGGGCTAAATCGACTCAGCCATTATACCCTGATTTCCCATTTTCAATTGGTTCAGGGTATAAAAAGGTAAAAGAGCAATTGCCTCAAATGGGTAGCCTTTGGTACACCAGACGAAACAAAGATATGTTTAGACATAGCTGTTCTCAGCAAGACTCTTTGGGTTCTACCCATTAAATAGGATGAAATCCAAGACACACATATACATACATATATCTGTGCGTATATGTTATGAGGGCTATTTAAGAAGCAACAAATTTAAACTTATAAAATTGTTCGATTAAGAAAAAAAAGTATTAAGTGCCCTTCATTAAAGCTCGCACCTTCACAATAAAATATCTATTTTATAAAAAACGAAATATGTATGAAAAAAAAAGAAATAAACATAACATTGAAGGGGCTTTGAACCTCCGCTACTCTAACATAACTTGCGTCGCCTTTAGCACTCACTCTATTGCTTTGCTTGACTATCTGGTAGCTAAAATACAATAACGTAATAGCAGAGCGTCATATGACAAAACTACAGTAACAGCTAGAAAATCGAGAAATCAATCGCAATTCTTAGAATATGCTAAAAGCCGCACTTTTGTCTGTACGCATAGAATAAACGACGAGTGTGTGTGTATTAGAAAATCGCGCTGATCTGCTGATAGCTTGGAACCGGTATCCAAAATATAACTAAAATCAAAATTGTATAAAATTGATTTGAAGATCCTAGTTCTAAAGATGTACTAGATATAAACGGCAATAGCTATCGATGATTTTTTTAATTAGAATGGGATCAACGTTTAAGCTATGAATGAGTATTTTGCAATCGGTATCGCCCGACTGCAACGCTCTTACTTGTTTATATAAGGGAATGATGAAAGATTCTTTCCAAATTGAAGGGAACACACAAGTATCCAAGGACAAGTTAAACAATTTTAGTAATTGTGACTGAAGAGAAACACTGCACTCTTTAATCACACAACTAGGAATATTATCAGCACCAGGAGAGAAAGATGATTTCAATGTCCTAATGGCGGCAGCCAGAGAGGCTGCAGTAACTTTAGGAGTGTTTAAAGACCCATATCCAGGAAGTAAATATGGATATGAGTTGCTGTAGAGATCAGCAGCAGAACAAGTAGATTGAAAAAATCAGCAAATAAGTCAGAAGAATCCTGGTCATTGCAAGTTTTTTCTCCGTCAAGGACAAACGAGGACGGCAAACCAGAAGATTTACGCTTCAAGTTTACAAATGGGTAAAATCGTTTGGGATCTCGAGCAAACTGACGTTTGCAACGTATAAGATAATTCTCATAACAGCTGGAATTTAAAAGATTAAAGTTTGACTTTGCAATGGAGTATTTGGACCAGTCAACACTTGAACCAGACTTTTTATAATTTTTAAAACATTTAGTTTTAATATTTCTCAAGTTCAAAAGAGTCTTGGTAAACCAAGGTGGCTTATTTGAAACTGGCGAAATGCGGCATAGAGGGACACAAACATCCAGAATACAGTTTAAGGTAGAATAAACGATGCTGCCAAATTAATATCAACCGACTCATATTGAACAGACCAGTCTGTTGAATTAATTAATTTATCAAGGAAAACAAAATTGCATTTACGATAACAGCGACTAAGATAGGCTTTGGAGTATTAGTGGGAGGATTATCAACAGTTAATAAAACCTATAAAGTGGGATGATGTATATCCTCAGGTAAGCAAAAAGGAGTTGATCTCGCGACATTAATGAGTTAATCATGATTAACAAACACAAGATCAAGAGTGCGATTAAGATGGTTTGAAATAGAGTTAATCTGAAACAAAGACAGGTTAAACAATTCATCAAAAAGATAATGATCAATTGTCGGAATATAGTAATTGCATTATAAATTGAAGACCAAGAAGTGTTAGGAATATTAAAATCACTCAACACTAGAAACAAGTCTCTATAATGTACATGCTCATAAATTTCGTTAATACAAGTTATATGTTGATCATAAACTTGTACATCAGACAAGGGAGGGATGTAAGAGCATGTGATAAATAGGGAGCATGATGGGAGAGTTAATTTAACCGCTATAATCTCAGCATCCTGAAGTGACGAAAAGCTAAACACTTCGGAGAGAATACTGGATTTAACAGCAATTAACTCCCCACCCCCTCTACGCATAGCACGGTCAGTGAAATTACTTGAAAGGATCTCACTATTATGAATATTATTACACAACCATGTTTCAGTGAAAGCAATAATATCATATTTAACACTGAAACTATGTAAGAATAAATTTTTAAGTTTAGTGTTTAAGCCGTGTACGTTTAGGTAAACCAGGGACATATGAGAAGACGATTGTAAGCTATTCAGTTTTTTGGTATAACGCTTGATGAAGATTGAACCGAAGGTAAATTAACTGAAATAGGCGTTGATCTGTTACGATTTTTGGGTTTAAACTCATGAACAACTACATGAGGTGGCCAGAAATTAGAATCACATAGGGCTTTAAAGTATTCTACCGGCACATTGATTTTGAACGAAGCAATTTTTTCGCGGAGTTGCAAAACTAAACTTCGATATAAAAACACTTGCCGATATCTTACTTGAGATAAAAGACGATACTGCCGCACATGTCGTGTCAGAGGAAAGCCTAGATAAGAAAACTTGCTTTCGAGGAGAGACGACCGATAAGGTAATGCCAGAAGAGGCTGCCTTATTTACACTATTTGTTTGAACAACAATAGGAGATGTATCCAATTGTTGAGCAGGGACTGGTGTTTCAGTAGCAGCATCGACTTGGGGAACAATAGATTCTGGACAAGGTAATGTAGGGTCCAGAGAGCTAGGAGCCGATGACAAAACAGAGGCACAAGGTGATGGTGGAGCGAGTGAATTTGGTGACGATGTAAGCGTAGAAGGAGGTACCGACAACGAAGGAGCCTCAGATTGAGAAGGACTACTCACGAAGATGTACTGGGCTAGTATTTCTTCGGCAGCAACCATATCACTGGATAGCTGCTTAGAAATCTTCTTCAATTTTAAAAATTGAGCCCTTACTATGCACTATACATTTTAGAAAAATTTATTTGTTTTTCTAAGCACATTGGGCCAGACCAGCGAACGCCCCCACTACCACTTTTTGCTGTGGACCTAATCTTGTCATAATCACGACCATTTAGTGTGCATCAAATTATCGCACAACCAACAATAAACAAATTGCGCTTGTGCAGAGTCCACTGCCTGTCTGAACGAACAAGATTTTTTGCAGCAGCTCATATTGGCAATTGGGAGTCAGAAATGAGATTACAGAAATGAAACAGATATATCAAAAACAGAGAACGTAAAAAATATGTTGAGCAAGCAAGTCCAACAACAAACAGCCTTTAAGAGCAGAACAAAGATAATGTTGAGAGAGCAAGTCTAACAACAAAACAGCCGTTACAGAGCGTACCAAAAAGAAATACTGAGAGAATATTTGCACAGCAGAACGATCGAAATTGTGAGAGCAAGTATGCCGACACTCACACTAAGTGAACATGTAAAGAGTGAAATGGGGAGAGCGCCAGAAAATAGAAACACTAGACAAAATGCAAATAATGCAAATATCAAACCGACACCACAGAATTAAACAAGTAAGAAAGCTCTAGTCGCGACTGCTCGACTACGAGATCTCCTGAACCCTTCGAGCAACAGTTACTTCAATAATTTTTAGCGTCTCTCGGCTTATACAAACACACACATACACACGCAAACACACATGCATAGACACACATAGGCGAGCACGCATAAACACGCATGGGCTGCAGTGTGGGCTTACTATGGGAACTTAATTGTTTAATAACTTTTTTTGTGGACGTACGTTTTTCATGAAACTTTCAGATTGTATTTATATCATTAATATGCGTGTATGTACCGAAGCTCAAGTCTCTAGTATTTGAAATACGCCTATTACAAATTTAGTGGTGAGGGGGTTATATACGATCATTTAAAAAAAAAGTTGTAATCTCTAGTTTCTATATCTTCTGAAATCGACGCGTTCAAACATACGGACAGACAGACGTATGGACAGACGGACATGGCTAAATCGACTCAGTTCGTCGCCCTGATCAAGAATATATATACTTTGTGGGGTCTGCCACGCCTTCTTCTCCCTGTTACATACTTTTAACAAAACCATTATACCCTGATTTCCCATTTTCAATGGGTTCAGGGTATAAAAAGGTGGAAGATCTGATATTTTCAATTATAGAGGCTTGGCGAAATTATCTGCTATTCCGAAGTTATTTGAGAAAATTATAACATCGGCCTTGCTGCATTTTTGTAAATCGATTATTTAACCATCTCAACATGGTTTTGTTCAAAATCGATCAACGTCTATTTTACTTGAGCTTAATTCGCTTGTTAATGACAGCTTTTGTAAGAAAATGCAAACGGATTTTATTTATACTGACTTCAGTAAAGCATTTGACTCAGTACATCATCACATATTAATTCTTAAGCTTAGGATTTTCACCTAGTCTTGTGTCTTGGATTTCATCCTATTTAATGGGTAGAACCCAAAGAGTCTTGCTGAGAACAGCTATGTATAAACTTATCTTTGTTTCGTCTGGTGTACCTCAGGGTAGCTATTTGGGTCCATTGCTCTTTTCGCTTTTTATAAATGACCTTCCTAGTTGTATCTCGTATTCTACTATATTTATGTATACTGATGATGTAAAACTTTGTGTTCCATACTGCAGTGCAAATGGACATCATCACCTTCAAGATGACCTAAATGCATTTCAACTCTGGTGTGTGGCAAAACAGCTGTACTTAAATTGCTCAAAGTGTATGACAATGACCTTTAGTCGTACTGTTCCTATAATTGTTGATTATTAAACAAGTAAGAAAACTCTAGTCGAAAGTGCTCGACTACGAAATCCCCTGAACCCTTCAAGCAACAGCCATTTCAATCATTTTTAGCGTCTCTCTGCTTACACAAACACACATACACACGCAAACACACATACATAGACACCCATAGGCGCGCACGCATGGGCTGCAGTGTGGGCTTACTATGGGAACTTAATTGTTTAATAACTTTTTTCTGGACGTACGTTCTCCATGAAACTTTCAGATTGTGGTTTTATCATTACTATGCGTATAATTGCCAAAGCTCAAGTCTCTAGTATTTGAAATACGCCTTTTACAAACTTATGGGTGAGGGGGTGGATATAAGGGTGGGGGGTGAAATTGAACAAAAATCGAAATTCTATAACGTACATATCAATCTACATTTAAAATTTGGATACTCTACCTCTAAAGATGTAGGAGATATAATAATATAACTGCATTTCGATAAGGTTTTTGATCGATAAAAAAATAACGGGATGAGTTATCAATTTTTAGTGATAAACTCGATATCCGCGTGCTATATACGAGCATTTTAAAAAAAGTTGAAGTCTCTAGCTTCTATATCTTCTGAAATCGACGTGTTCAAACATACGGACAGACGGACAGGGCTAAATCGACTTAGTTCGTCGCCCTGATCAAGCATATATACTTTGTGGGGTCTGCCACGCCTCCTTCTGCCTGTTACATACATTTCAACAAAAACATTATACCCTGATTTCCCATTTTCAATGGGTTATATTTAGCAATATTTCCTTACGACGAATCTTTACAGTTAAAGATCTTGGTGTGTTCTTTGACTGTAAATGTAACTTTAATCTTCATATTTCTACCATCATTAATGAAGCCAAAAGTGTGCTTGGCTTTGGTCTTATGGTCTCCGCAGCATAAACTGTATCAGGATCGTATTGAATCGGTCCAAAAACAGTTTCTACTTACCTACCTTAGATGGGATTACCGTCATATCATAGTAGGCTCCAGCTTATTGATCTTCCATCACTAACCAATCGCAGAATAATTTTAGCAATTGTTTTTCTGCATAAATTGATTAGTGGTGATATTGATTCGTCCTCTTTGTTGGGTCGTCTACATTTTTCGGTTCCGTCCCGAGCAACTAGAAACTATCGTCCGCTTCCTTTACCTGTATGAACTAGGGATTATTCTTTGCACAGTGCGTTTCATTTTCTTTGGGTTAATTTTAATAAATATTATCACGTCTTATCCTTAGAGCTCTATCTTCCTAAAATAAAAAGTTTACTATTAGCTTATCTTAGGGAAATCACTCACTCACTCATGGTATACATTTTCGTTGCCAATGTTGTGTAGTGATTTCTCAATTCTATCCTATATTCTATTTTTTGGCTCTTCTCTTCTCTTTTATTTTTACCCATTGAAAATGGGAAATCAGGGTATAATGGTTTTGTGAAAAGTATGTAACAGGCAGAAGGAATCATCGCAGACCCCATAAAGTATATATATTCTTGATCAGGACGATGAGCTGAGTCGATATAGCCCTGTCCGTCTGTCCGTCCGTCCGTATGAGTGCGTTGATCTCAGAAGTTTTAAGAGCTAGCGTGTATACCATACGCAGTACGAGTTTATCATATTTTTATACCCTGAACCCATTGAAAATGGGAAATCAGGGTATAATGGTTTTGTGAAAAGTATGTAACAGGCAGAAGAAATCATCGCAGACCCCATAAAGTATATATATTCTTGTTATATTTATACCCTGAACCCATTGAAAATGGGAAATCAGGGTATAATGGTTTTGTTAAAAGTATGTAACAGGGAGAAGGAGGCGTGGCAGACCCCACAAAGTATATATATTCTTGATCAGGGCGACAAACTGAATCGATTTAGCCATGTCCGTCTGTCCGTCTGTCCGTATGTATGAACGCGTCGATCTCCGAAGCTATTAGAGCTAGAGACTTGATTTTTTTTTTCAAATGTCCGTATATAGCGCGCGCATATCGAGTTTATCACAAAAGATCGATAACTCATCCCGTTATTTTTTTTATCGATTAAAAACTTTATCGAAAATCAGTTATAAAATTATATCTCCTACATCTTTGAAGCTAGAGTTTTCCAATTTTAAATGTAGACTCATATGCACTTTATAGAATTTCGGTTTTTGTTATAACTCACCTCCCACCCCTATATCCCCCCTTATCACCACCTTACCCTCATCTTTGTAAAAGGCGTATTTCAAATACTAGAGACTTGAGCTTCGGCAATTATACGCTTAGTAATGATATAATCATAATCTGAAAGTTTTATGAAGAACGTACACCCACAAGAAAAGTTATTAAGCAATAAAGTTGCCATGGGAAGCCCACACTGCAGCCAATGCCTGTTAATACGTGCGTGCCTATGGGTGTCTATGCATGTGTGTTTGTGTGTGTCTATGCATGTGTGTGTGTGTGTTTTTTGTAAGCAGAAAGACGCAAAGAATTATATATATAAATATCAGTTTTCCGAAGGGTTCAGGGGATCTCGTAGTCGAGCAGTCTCGACTAGAGCTTTCTTACTTGTTTATCGATAAAAAACCTTATCGAAATGCACTTATAAAATTATATCTCCTACATCTTTAGAGCTAGAGTATCCAAATTTTAAATGTAGATTGATATGTACGTTATAGAATTTCGATTTTTTTTCAATTTCACCCCCACCCCTATATCCACCCCCTCACCCACAAGTTTGTAAAAGGCGTATTTCAAATACTAGAGACTTGAGTTTCGACACATACACGCATATTAATGATATAAACACAATCTAAAAGTTTCATGAAGAACGTATGTCCACAAAAAAAGTTATTAAACAATTAAGTTCCCATAGTAAGCCCACACTGCAGCCCATGCGTAATACGCATGCAGAAATACGCTAAAAATTATTGAAATGGCTGTTGTTCGAAGGGTTCAGGGGATCTCGTAGTCGAGCAGTCTCGACTAGAGCTTTCTTAATTGTTATACCCTGAACCCATTGAAAATGGGAAATCAGGTTATAATGGTTTTGTGAAAAGTATGTAACGAGCAGAAGGATGCGTGGCAGACCCCATTAAGTGTATACATACATACATACATACATACATATATGACCTAAGTCGATATAACCTTGTTCGCCTGTCCGTCCGTATGAGTGCGTCGATCTCAGAATGTTAATGTGTGTGTGCATGCTTGTCGCCAAATCATATTCTTTGTGCGCCTCAAGCTTTCATACCCTTCCTAGAAATATTCATGAAAACTCTAATATTTTGTATGAGCGTGGCCAACGCTTTTAAGATTTCGGTATACCCTTCAAAAGGAAAGATCTGAGATCGTCGCGAACAGAAATTTCAATTTTTGTGAGCAGCTGAGAGTGATGATTTCAGAGACCATAGAGAGCGAGAGAGGGACTGAGAAAGAGAGAGTCAGGCAAATAGCACATACATAGCTGTGCTTCATATGGGAACGGGACCATTTCAGTTGAGCGCTCACAGCGTACTGTTTTTGTCGTGCAGTATTTTCACTGCTCGAACCTCCAGCGACCGAGCCGAGCAAATACGAAGTATAGTGGTCGACCTACTTAAAAGTTTCGAGCTGTAGAAAATTTTGTTCTGGATGTCTAGTCTATGTGTTCTCTGGTCAGTGATCAGAATTAATTAAACTTGATTATTATATATTATGTAAATGCTTTAAATGTTTTTGTTATTAATTAGACTATAAGTAAAATATAAATAAAATTTATAAATAAATTAAAAATAAGAAACTGTTAATAAAATGTTTATTATTAATTTTATTAAGCTCTGTGTCCTGAAAGAATATAAACAATTTCACAGAAAACAATAATTTTGAATATTCCGCGCAAACATAAAAACAAAATCAATGATTTTCCAGCTCTATTGTCCTTACTACATACACTGACCAAACAACACATAGACTAGACACGTAGAACAAAATTTTCTACAGCTCGGTCGCTGGAGGTTCGAGCAGAGAAAATGCTGCACGACAAAAACAGTGCGCTGCGACCGTTCAACCGAAATGGTCCCGTTCCCATATGAAGCACAGCTATGTGTTATTTGTCCTACACTCTCTCTCTCAGTCCCTCTCTCTCGCTCTCTATGGTCTCTGAAATCATCACCCTCAGCAGCTCACAAAAATTGAAATTTCTGTTCGCGACGATCTCAGCTCTTTCCTTTTGAAGGGTATACCGAAATCTTAAAAGCGTTGGCCACGCTCATACAAAATATTAGAGTTTTCATGAATATTTCTAGGAAGGGTATGGAAGCGTTGAGGCGCATAAAGAATATGATTTGGCGACAAGCATGCACACACACATTTAGAGTCCCTTACTACGTGTGTGTGCATTTGCATGCCAGTGTGCGAAGCTCTTGCTGCCTGTAGCAATTTTAAGGCCTAGCATTTGCATTTGGTCGGTCTTACGGACTGTCATAACCAATTCACACAGAAGTGCTATGTGTGAACATACTTATGCATGTATGTACATAAGTAGATTTATTTATTATTATTGCTAATCATATTTATAAATGTGTATATCCATCAAATACTATAATTATATATATGTAATTAAAATTATTTTATACACATTTTCAACCGAAAAAATTATCGTGAAACACTATAAGTTTATTAAATGCTTTGCAATACATGAAATACACATATCATATTATACTCAAGCTGTACTCATTATTGCATGTGCTCACTTCACAAGGCAGACCAACGGCAAGTTTTGCGCTTTATAATTTGAGCAGGCTGTTGTGCACAGAAAGAATACATTTTCGCGACGAGCATGCACACACACATTTACAATCCCTTGCTACATGTACATATGTATGTGCTCTTGTGTTCGTGGTTCGCGAAACTCAATTCTTTCTCAGTATTTTCGTCAATCGTTAGAGTCCCGTTTTACATGTATGAGCCATTATGCGTTAGTATGCTGCCTGTGGAATATTGTGAGTGTGTATGTTCATAATACGTGAAAATTGGTTTGTGCTTGCCACAGTCTGCATATTTTTGTATGGGAAGATAATTGGCTGGAGATTTAGTAGTTTGTAAATTTTGTATGGTTGAATCGTAGGGTGATTGTCAAATGGGCCTTTATGACTTAATCAGAAACTTTTGGCAATAACGAGGACAGATTGAGTATAATATGACCTGCGTATTTTATATATTGCAAAGCATTTAATAAACTTATTAGTGTTTCACGATAACTTTTTCGGTTAAATATGTGTATAAAATAATTTAAATTATATATAATTACAGTATTTTATGGATATATACACATTTTGAAACATTTTGATTAGCTATAATAATATATAAATGTACTTATGTACATATGTATGTACATAAGTTCATACATAGTAAATCTGTGTGAAGAGGTTATGGCAGTCCGTAAGATCGACCAAATGCTGGGCTTTAAAATTGCTACAAGCAGCAAGAGTAACGCACGAAATGGTCACAAATGGTCATACATGTAATAAGGAACTGCAAGTGTGTGTGTGCATGCCCGTCGCGAAATCATATTCTTTATGCTCCTCAACGCTTTCATACCCTTCCCATAAATATATATCGAAACGCTAACATTTTGTTTGCGTGAATGTCGCAAACGATTTTAAGATTTCGGTATACTCTTCACTCAAAAGCAAAAAGCTGGGACCGTCGCGAAGAAATTTCACATTTTGTGCGCTGCTGAGCTTCATGATTTGAAAGCCCACGGATAGAGAAAGAGAGAGGGAGATAAAAGACGCAAAGCGCATACATGACCATTTCGTTTGCGTGCTTAGAACGCACTGATTTCGTGGGGCTATTTTTCATTACCCGCGCCAACCAATACCAAGCCGAGCGAATACGAAGTTGGCCGGGACCTGCTAGACCGATGTTGCGGCGTGGAAAAATATTGCTCTACATGTCTAGTCTATGTGTTCTCTGGTTAGTGCTGCAGCGCACTGCTCTAGCCACCGAACAAAAACGAAGTTGGCTGGCCTCTTCAGTGCATTTTTTCGTCGTCGTTTTTATACAACGTATAAAATACGTATTTTGGTGATTTAATAAAAATACAATATACATACATACATAAATATAGCAAAATATAAAATGCTTTTCATTTTTAATAGATGACAATTTACGAAAATGTATCTTTGTTTTGCTTAAAATATTCCTGCAATGGATTTAAAAATATAAATTAGTATTGAACAGGAAATAGGGACTATAGTGCTCTTATTTTATTAAAAAACTTATTAAAATGTGGAAAGTTCAGTATATGTATATTCCATTTGTATTTTAATAATTTAGATTATGCAGCCCTGTTAATGAATGAACTAGTAGTTCGCAGAGTAATCGTAAGTTTAAAGAACTGTGAATGTGTGCTATTTTCGGTGATCTGAATGTGGGTTGTAAAACGATGAAAAAACTGATAAGTTGTCTTAACTTTGTTTTCTAATTTGGTTTAAAAATATAATTTTAAATATAACAAAAAACAGACCAGATTTTCTTATTCCATCAACAGTGTAAAAAACAATAATTAATTATAATAATGTATAATGTACCACATAAGTATCACCAAGTTTGTCGTTTGTGTCTCACTTTGGTCAATGAGCGCGATATTGCAGATTTACAAATTTATAATTGTGAAAAAATTTCCCACGAAACACGTAAAAACCATTATGGTAACACCGTGAAACAGTGCAATATTAATGAAATTGTATCAAAATGTGAATGTACTGTATTTGACCCAAAAACATGTTGCTGTAAATGTGATAACTCGTTATCAACAGTGCAAAATACTAATGAAACTGATTCATTTAATCAGTTTCAAGAAATTAATTACACACCGAGTGTGCCTTCTGCTTCCGCCAGCCCGCCATGCACTATTGAAACCAATAGATTTGATCCTTTGTTTTCAAATAAAAACAGGCGACAAACTAATTCGACACCATTACATATTCAATCTTCTTTGCCGAGCAAGAATGAAAAATTAAAAAATGAAACAGCACCCACATCGTTCAATCATGGAGAGCATCAAATTATACATAGTTTAGTTAACAGTTTTAAATCGACTCCCACAAAAAATGTTTTTAATAAATGCGACGAAAATACTTCAATAAACGATGAGAACAGCCAATCGCATAAAGATGATTCATCACCACACATTACTATTCAGATATTTAATTGTCTCTCTATTAAGGTAAGCCGAAGTAGTTTTAATTCAATACACAAACTTACACTCGTACAAAAATTTTTGTACATACATATGCTTAAAGATACATGTATGTAAATAATTATTAATTATACACACGCTGTTATCACATTAAAAAATAAGAGAAATGCTAGAAATATCTTCATCCGCATCCAGATGAGCGCAATACATTCTGCTGACATATGTATATATGTATGTATGTATTTATAAATAAATAAAAATACAAGAGTTCAATATATAGCGGATCAAAAAATTCATATGACGAGCAAAACCATTCTGGATTGCGCGATGTCTATGCTAATGCAAGCATTGTCCATCTGACTCGGTCAATACGGTCAGATTAAACAAAAATCTAAAGTTGACTACATTTTCGTTCTAATAAGTCTTTCAGCGAGAGAGAAGTTGAAGTTGCAACATTGAAATCATATTACAGTTTTGCTCGTCACTATAGCTTATCCTTAGAATATATACATATGTACATATATATAATTTCCTTCCTCCGGATGTATGAAAGTACCGATCTCAAAATTTAAGGCTTTATATTTTTACAGTAAGGACAGATCGAATTTATTAAATGACAGCTATTCGTTGTAACGTTATTGATTAAAATATGTATATAAACTGAGTTATTTAATAATATCCCGTACGTTTTCCAAGCTAGATTTGGTTAATTATATCTTAGATATCGGCCAAATGTTTTTTTAATGTCAATATAGTTGCAAATACAGGCAATGCGTGAGAGTCTGCATTTTTACTAAATTGATATAAGGATTAAATGTGAAAAATTTCATAGATAAGCAATTGTTAGTAGTACATAAATACATACATGTATGTATATTCAAATTTGTGGACTCAAAACAGGTTAGAACGTTTCAGTTGGATGTTATCGACTGAACTCATTTACAGCGCATTTGCATCGCCTCTAATCGGTATCTAAATATATACATATACCTTTCGGGCTTACCATGCCCTTTGTGGGCGTAAATATATTAGCCCAAGTATTTGTATAAAACTTTGGGTCTAACATAAATAGTGCGTAAAATGCAGCAAAATTTATGTTATATTTTGTTTACAGTTGCACGAGGTTGCATTTTAATAATATTCAAATATTCAACTGAATATATTTTAGCTTCAACGGTCTGTATAATCGAACATGCGGATGCATTTGTATGTATGCGGTATGTGTGCATAAAAAAGTGTGATTATATATCAATTCCATGCAGTGTTTAGGGTATCTCGTAGTCGAGCAGTCTCCACTAGAGCACTATTATTGGGTCGTTGCAGTATGTAAAAAAATGAATAACTATTCTTCTTTTAGTACTATCTTTTTAAATTTCCAAAATTTTGATTTATATATATGTTTATGTTATACAATATCGATTTTCCTCATATTTTAATACATTCATTTAGCCCTGTCCGTCTGTCTGTCCGTATTTATGAACGCGTCGATTTCAAAAGAGAGACTTTAAGTTTTTTTTATACCCTGAACCTATTAAAAATGGGAAATCAGGGTATAATGGTTTTGTGAAAAATATGTAACAGGCAGAAGGAATCATCGGAGATCCCAATAAAGTATATATCTTCTTGATCAGGGCGACGAGCTGAGTCGATATAGCCCAGTCCGTCTGTCCGTCCGTACGCCCGTATGAGTGCGTCGATCTCAGAAGTTACAAAAGCTAGAGAGCTTAAATTTTGCGTGTATACCATACGCAGTACGAGTTTATCATATTTTTTCGATAACTCATTCGATATCTTTTTATCGAGGATAATCGATAAATCGATATTGTTTTTTCAGCCTAATTTGAACAATACTAGACATAGACACTTCAGATTTACTGTGTATATACATTTGGTGAATGCACATATTTTGTAATTTACAGATTTTAGATACCACGCCCCCTTCGCTCACAATTTGTATAAAACGTATATAAAGTACTAAAGACTTGTCCTTTGGAATGTGTACACATTTACACATTATGATTCCGTGCTGAAAGTTTGATTAAGATTGTACGTCTACAAACGAAATTAGTCAACAAATAAATTCTCATAATATTGCCCACACTGCTCAGCGTCGCTGCTTACTGTGCAGTTATCAGAGCGGGTGCTTAAGCGTGCGTGTGAATGCATGTGTATGTATATACATTGTATATGTATATAAAAGAAATGCAGAATTATTAGAATATCAGCTTGGAGGGTTCAGAGTATCTCCTAGTCGAGCAGTCTCGACTAGAGCCTTTTAACTTGTTATCGATAAAATACCTTATCGAAATTCGTAATTATAAAGTTTATATTTTAGCTATAAAATTTATATCCTACATCATTAGAGCTAGCGTCTCCAAATGTAGATTCATATGTACATTATAGAATTTCGGTTTTTGTTAAATTTCACCCCCTCACCCCTAAATTTGTAATAGGCGTATTTCAAAGACTTGAGCTTCGGAACATACGCGCATATTAATGATATAATCCTAAATCTTAAATTTTCATGAAGAACGTATCCACAAAAAACAAGTTATTAAACAATTAAGCTCCCGTTCTAAGCCCACACTGCAGCCCATGCGTGTTAATGCATGCGTGCCTATGTGTGCCTATGTATGTGTGTTTGTATAAGCAGAAAGATGCTAAACATTATTGAAATGGCTGTTGCGCGAAGGGTTCAGGGGATCTCTTAGTCTCGACTAGAATTTTCTTACTTGTTTATAGTGAGCCACAACAATCTTTTCTCATTTTTAAGGTTCAATGAATCTCGTAGACAAGCAATCCCTTGTAATATTTTTTCGAAAACATGTTATTTGATTGTGAGGTGACATTTCTGTTTTAAGAAACATATAAATCATAATATGTTCATGTCTTCCAAACCAGCTAAAGTATAAAGTAAAGTATTTTTTATATTTTTCGTATATTTCAGCCGTTTCCAAATGATGGCTTTCCCTCTATTATCTGCTATGACTGCCGAATAAAACTTGAATCGTTTTGGAAGTTTAGAAACATGGCGCATAATTCACACTTTGCATTAAAGGAATTTTTGGCATTATCAAAATCTAGCGACGTTGTAAGTATTTTGCTACATAAATATATAATTATACTTCCTTGTCTTAATGAAATCTTAAGAGAATCTTAAATGCATTTATATGTGTATTAACTTTCTATAGTAATTTAAATTATATATTCTAATGACCGGATTCCATATTTGACTTTAAAAAAATGTTCATGTTTAATATTTGGTGTTGTATCCATTATATTTTAGACGTTTTTGCGTACTGGTTATAATATTTATTGTGTCCTTGAAGCCGATTTTGCGCCATTCTTCCTGTATCCATGTTTTTAGGTCAGCTATTGATTATATAGAGTTTTTGTGACATAACTCCATAAATTGTCTATAGTATCAAGGTCTGGAGGTTGGGGAATTGTTTCCAACCAGGACTTATGTCCTGAAATACTCATATTTTTCAGCCGAATTTTCTTGCAAAATCCATTAATTAGTAGGCATAATTCATAATGTCATCTAAACACCCATATTTCTTACTCCTTTGATAGAAATAAAGCGCCAAACTATGACAGAATCTCCACCGTGTTTTACGGTTGGCCTCAAATATTCATTTGAAGTTCGCGCGGCACACCATGGTTTTCCTCGAACTTCCTAACAAGTCGTACTTCCTTTCGTTAAGGAATATTACGTCTTCCTACTAAGTCTGGTCCACTTTGGTCTACTCTCTGATTAATAATATTCCTCCATTCAATTCGATTTGGTTCTGCAAGCTACGTCGATTCGCTCGGACATACAGGCCACTGCTACTATGCGACTCGCTCACAGCATACATAGCATTGTTTCACTCACAATGCGCTTCTCGCACGCACGGCTACGTGAGCTAACTCGCTCCTGTCTGTGCAGGCTTCGCTAAAGCTGCTGGCGTTGTCCTCGTCCGCACTAATGTTCTCGTTGGTGCCCGCCGACGATTCTGACTGCCTTTTATGGTTGTTGGAAGGATCCCCTCGGGATGTCCTTGCGGTTCCAACGATGTTCTGGAAGTCCTTCGATGTCCTTATTTACCACTGGCGTTGACTTTTTGTACTTTGCACTTTCACTGGGCATTCGTTCAGCTCTGACATTCTGACTTTATGAATATCGGGCTAACGTATGCAGCTGCCGGTGACTTTTTATACCCCAGTCACAGGTCCTGCTTCGCGCTGTAACGGTACTTGTTCGGCTCTGGAGTGGGGCCTTTCTGCCGCTCATGCCCAAATAGCTGAATGCCGTAATCTGGGGTGACGCCACTTTCCCGCCATATTACGTGGCAGCCTCAAATTGGTCGAAGTACCATTTTTGCCCTGCGAGTGAAAGTGTCCATAATTATCACCTGGGCCCGAACGGCACCTCGGCTAACGGTCATCGATGATCGTCGTGCATGCGACGCGAACTCACTGCTGAATCTTTCCGACTACAGTCGGACTTTTACCCCTTTCGAGTGGCAAGGGTCGCTCCTACAGTATTCGTGTCGCTGTGTGGAGCAACATATACAGTGTCTCTCAGCTTATTTCGTGCAGCGGTAGTGTACAATCTTAAAGCCATATTCCTCCCTAAACCAGTAAAGATACCAAAAAATTGAAATAGCATTTTATTTATTGTAATACATTATATATTGAGGCACTTCATTATTTTTCTGTTCCAACAAATAACATTTAAAACTAAGGAAAACTAAAATAACTGGATTTTTCCAAGACACATCTTATTTTGTGCATTTCTCTTTCAATGACTTTATTGCCCAAAAATTCTTAAATTAGATTTGTTTTGAACTCATTTTTATACCCTGAACCCATTGAAAATGGAAAATCAGTGTATAATGGTTTTTTATAATGTATGTAACAGCCAGAAGGAGGTGTGGTAGACCCCACAAAGCATATATATTCTTGATCAGGGTGACGAGCTGAGTCGATTTCCGTCCGTCCGTCTATCCGTATGTTTGAACGCGTCGATTTCATAAGATATAAGAGCTAGAGACTTGAATTTTTTTTAATGACCGTATATACAGCGCGGATGTCGAGTTTAGCTTTAAAATTCGATTAATAATCCCGTTATTTTTTTTTGTTGAATAAAAACATTCAAGTTCAAAACAGATGCCAATATAGCTAATTGTGAATGATTTTTCTTTTTTTTTTTAATTTGTCAATTATTCAATGGAATAAGTAGATCATATGCTGAAAGTTTTATTAAATTCCGCTACGCCAATCAATTTTGCAAAAATCATCAATTAAAAAACGCACGTGAAACAGTCACAACAGTTTTCCTATACGCGTGCACACACACATTCAAACAAACAATTAGTTTAGTTTAGATTTGCTAGATGGCGCTGCATCTGTTAATGTATTGCTGTTTTGCCATTGTACTGTTGTGATCGAGAAGTCTCACTTTCGAATCACCAATCGGCCGGAATTTATGTTAACTTTTTTAATTGTTTCAAAATATTTATTTTTTTAATTAAATGACTTTTTTTTTTTTCATACATATTTTGTTTTTATTATAAAATATATATTTTATTGGGAAGGTGCGAGCTTTAATGAAGGGCACTTAATACTTTTCTTTTTCTTAATCGAACAATTTTATAAGTTAAAATTTGTTTCTTCTTAAATATCCCTCATAACATATACACATATATGTATGTATATACATATACAGATACACATATGTAAGTCTGCACGCATAGCATCAAGCATTCCAGCCTTCTTATACACGCGCTCACTTTCATGTGTGTGTGTGTGTACATACATACACATGCGTATTCTAGCGTGTTCTAAGAATCTCAAATGCGACTGATTTGTTTTTGCATTGTTCTTGAAGTTTTCAATCGCTACTCTGGCTTTTCATAACAAGAATGTCATTTCGTTTTATTTACTGTTGTTGAAAGCAAGCGGTTGCGCTGTCGGCAGAGGCGCCGGCTTAATACGTTTTAGTTATTTTGACAAACATGCTATTTGGCTTGGGTGCGAGTTCAAATCCCGCGTAAAACTCTTTTGTAAATTGCAAATTTTTGTTATTTTAGCTTATTTTATATGTTTTTAATTTTATAAAAATGTTTACTTCCGTGTTATCAATGCCTACAAAGCCTATTTGTATATACATGTACATACATAGATGGCTCACGCATATAAATGTCGCAATTTGATACTACAAATGCCGGTTGCCACGCCCCTAGTGGCCGTAGACGCCTCATTTTTGGCCAGTTCTTAGAACGACCTAACGGTAACGTACATGCCAAATTTGCATGCTTACGCTCCAAAAATATGAAAATTACAGGGTATTTTTCGATATGCCACGCCCCCAAAGAGGTGTAACAATTATTTTTTGAAAATCAAAAGAGGATGTTACCAGTAACTCAACTATCCAAATTCGAAGCATCTAGCTCTTAAACTGTAGGAGATATAAGCTTTTGCGGTTTGCCACGCCCCCTTTGGGCGGACATATATCCACCATAGCTCGTTGGACTTGGGTTGTAACCCCGCAAATATATACCAAATTTCAGGTCTCTAGCATCAATAGTGCCTAAAATATAGCAAAATTTGAAAAATCACTATATCTACATGTCCGATTTGCCACGCCCCTAGTGGGCGTGTATATAAAATTTTTTCATCAGTTATTATAGAATCATAACATTAGCTCACGTGCAAAATTTCCACTTTCTAGCTTTATGACTTCCGGAGATACAGTTTTATCCGATTTGGCACGCCCCCAAAGCGCGTAGATATATCCGCCATAGCTTGATGGACTTGGGTGGTCCACGCGGACCTACATACCAAATTTCAGCTCTCTAGCTCTTCAACTAACATGGTTTCTGGTATATCGGAAAATGCATTTTCCGATTTGCCACAACCCTAGTGGGCGGATCGGGAAAATTTTAACACTTTATAAATCGGAGTTATACACGAGTATGTGTTCCAAATTTCAAGTATCTAGCTTCAATAGCGGCAAAATGAGCTGCGTTTATACGGACAGACGGACGGACAGCAAGACGGACATTGCACAAAACCAATATACTAATTCACTTCGTGAATAAGTATAACAAATTAGAAAAAACAATTAAGTTCCCATAGTAAGCCTACACTGCAGCCCATGCGTATTTATGCGTTGAAGCGTATGTGTGTCTGAGTATGTATGTGTTTCTTGTGTACGCAGAAGGTCGCGAATAGTTCAGAAGATGGGTTCAGGCGATCTCGAGCAGTCTCGACTAGAGCTTTCTTACTTGTTTTCTTTTAATTTATTTATACTCATTCATAAAACCGAAAAGCTGCGGCTGAAATATATAGACCTACAGGGGCCGGGCCAACCGCAAAAGTTTATATCTCCTACAGTTTAAGAGCTAGAAGTTGAGTTACTGGTAACCTCCTCTATCGATGGCCCAAAAATAGTTGCGCCTTCTAAGGGCGTGGATAATGGTCTTTGTAGTCCCAAATTGAGACATTAATATGCGTGTGCCATCTATGCATATAAATATTAATATGAATTAATAACACTGAAGGAAACATTTTTATAAAATTTAAAAAGTATAAATTTAGTTTTAAATCGAACTTACACCACAATCTAAGCCCATTAAAGGTGTGGCAAAACGGAATTCGTAGAACCCAACTGCAAAATTCGTATGCGTATGACACCTATATATATAAATAAGAATAATAATTTGAGAATACGAAATTAAATCTTTTTATTATTATTTTATTAAATTTAAAATAAACTAGTAAAAAAACTCTAGTTAAGAGTGTTCGACTACATATCACTCTGAACAATCTAATAAAAACGGTTCAAAATTTCAATTTCGATATATTTGAAAATAACAATAAAACTAAAGTTACATGCATATTAAATTCCCTATCTCCAATACTCACTAAAATAGCACTGGGGAAGTATAAACTTCTTTAAAAATGAAAGACTAGGAGATACCCTGAACCCTCCAAGCTGATGTTCTTATCATTCTGCACTTGTATGCACACATATTACACACATGCATCTACACGCACGCATAAGTCCGCCCTCTGCTATCTCCGCAGTAAGCAACGACTGCGCTTGGGCTGCGCTGCAGTGTGAGCAATATTATGAGAATTTATTTGTTGAATAATTTCGTTTATAAACGTAAAATCTTAATGAAACTTTCAGAACGTAATCATAATGTGCACATCTGTGTACATTCCAAAGCACAAGTCTCTAGTACTTGATATACGTTTTTTACGAATTGTGGGCGAAGGGGGCGTGGTATCCAAAATCTGTGTGTATCCATCAGTAAATCTGAAGTCTCTATGTCTAAAAGTGTTCAAATTAGGCTGAAAAAACGTACTAAATGTATCGATTATTCTCGATAAAAACGATATCGGATGAGTTATCGAAAAAATAAGATCAACTTGTACTGCCTATGGTATACACGAGTATGCATACCAAATTTCAGCTCTCTAGCTCTTATAACTTCTGAGATCGACGCACTCATACGGACGGACAGACGGACAGGGCTATATCGACTCAGCTCATCGCCCTGACCAAGAATATATATACTTTATGGGGTCTGCGATGATTCCTTCTGTCTGTCGCCTTTATGGAGATGATCTCGCTAGATGGCAAAACTAACTTTTTCGAGAAGAAAGTTGGGGAATATCAACGTATGGGCGTCACATCGAATCGGTTAGACAATGTCTTTACACTTGATGCGGATTTCTGAAATTACACTTCGCAATCCTCACACCTGCTGGTTTCGGGTGTTATTTTTAGCCCCTGTATGTTTTAATCATTAACGACTTATTCTTAGTATCTAAGCCTATATCTAAACATAACTACATGTGGACACATAACTTAGCAAATCATTATTGTCATTCCTCTTCTAAAAAATCGCTAACTATTGAATTACCTGACATCTAAAAAGCATTTATCTGACCTTTGTCAAATTATCATTGTACATAACATATTAAATACTTTTCACAAAATCATTATACCCTGATTTCCCATTTTCAATGGGTTCAGGGTATAAAAAAAATAGATTGAAACAAGTAAGAAAACTCTAGTCGAGAGTGCTTGACTAAATACTACCCTGAACCATACAAATAAAAACTCACATTTAGTACGGTTCAAAATTTTAATTTCGTCATGTTTAAAATATAATGATGATGAGGTTACTCACTTATACAGGGTAAAATATTTATATGTACTACAATATTAATACTAAAGTTAAATTCCTTGTCCTGAATACTCACAAAAATACCATTGTGGTAACATAACTTAAAAAATCCTAACGCTAATATATTCATTTGATAGATTTAAACAATGTATTTTATTGTCATTCAGAACTGATCAGCCATGTTAATTAACAAAAGTAAAAAAAAAAACAAGAAGACTCTAGTCGAGACTGCTCGACTAGGAGATACCCTGAGATACCCTCCAAGCTGATATTCTAATTATTCTGCATTTATTTAATGTACATATGTATATTATACATACACATGGATTCACACGCACGCTTAAGCACCCGCTCTGCTAACAGCGCAGTAAGCAGCGACTGCGCTTAGGCTGTGCTGCAGTGTGGACAATATTATGAGAATTTATTTGTTGAATAAATTCTTTTGTAGACGTAGAATCTTAATTAAACTTTCAGAAGGTAATCATAATGTGTAAATGTGTTTACATTCCAAAGCACAAGTCTCTAGTACTTGATATACGTTTTTTACAAATTGTGGCCGAAGGGGGCGTGGTATCCTAAATCTGTAAATTACAAAATGTGTATATCCATCAAATGTATATACACAGTAAATCTGAAGTCTCTAGGTCCGATAGTGTTCAAATAAAGCGAAAAAAAACAATATCAATGTATCGATTATCCTCGATAAAAAAGATATCGAATGAGTTATCGAAAAAATAAGATAAACTTGTATTGTTTATTGTATACACAAGTATGCATAACAAATTTCAGCTGTCTAGCTCTTATAACTTCTGAGATTCTTTTGCTCATATGGACGGACGGACAAACGGACGGACGGATGGACGGACAGACGGACAGGGCTATATCGACTCAGCTCGTCGCCCTGATCAAGAACATATATACTTTATGGGGTCTGCCACGCCTCCTTCTGCCTGTTACATACTTTTCACAAAACCATTATACCCTGATTTCCCATTTTCAATGGGTTCAGGGTATAAAAAACGATAATTAACGAAAAAGCATGCATAGCTTGCAAATAACTCTTAACCGTTTCGGCTTGTCTGTAAATAACTGTTTTTCACTCATACTTTGAAATTAGAGTCAGCGAGCAACCGATGAAACGATTGCTCGTCGAGTTCGTTCGCGTTCGCAGAACAACCCTTTAAATTTTTCTATTCTGCTCTGGTTGTTCCCCGACCGTTAGGTTGGATAAAAATAAAAGTCTTGTCGGTATGCATGAGAGTAAACGTATTATTTGCGATCGGAAATTGAGTAGTGCGGTATATTATGAATATTATTTATATTTAATATATAATATTAAATATATAATATATAATATTAAATATATAATATATAATATTAAATACATATATAATATATATTATATACATATCTATTATCAATATTATATATATATTTATAATATTTGAACAATCAGGCATAAAAATTAAACAAATAAACTTATTGGTGCTTGAAAAAATTGAACTCCTTTTAATCTAAAAGTAAAAGTAATGTGAAGATCGTTTGCATTCTCAATGTGCGAACGACAATCGTATCGCTCCCTAAACGATGTTCGTTGAAAGAACGTTACACGAATAGCTCAACTCAATGTACTCAACAGAAAACAAAAACGAGAAGAAACGAAGTCTCCTGGTCAGAGCGAGAGCGAGTGTGAATACTTTTTTATACTCTGAACCCATTGAAAATGGGAAATCAGGGTATAATGATTTTGTGAAAAGTATGTAACAGGCAGAAGGCATCATCGCAGACCCCATAAAGTATATACAGTAGACTCTCGTTATTTCGAAATTCAAGGGACTCTTAAAATATTTCGAATTATCGAATGTTTGAAATATTAAATGGTTCGAAATTTTAAGAGAAAATAAATAAAACTTCTAATTATCAAGGGCTTTTATTTAACGTAATGTGCATATGTTGAAATTAAATAAACTTTATAAAGAACTCATTCGAAGCACATTGCTTCTGCTCAGACTTTTCAATATCGGTTAGGGATCCTGAAACAGCAACATCTTCATCCACTTGAACATAGTCCGAAAAACTCACACCGCTGATGTCAAAAACTGGTATAATTGATGATTCTTCATCATCCATAATTATTTGCGAATTGTCCTGATCTTCTTTTCCGAAACCCGATTTTATGAAGCAGTTAAGAATTGTAAGGCGACTTACAGTATGCTTAATATGTATACTAACGAAGCGATTCGTGCGGAAGCGAGCATCAAAATGTGCCTATGTATATTTTATGCGTAACCACGCAACCACGCACAGTAAAGTTGGTTTTAGGGGAGTCCCAAAATTCAAATTTAACGTTCTTACTAACACACCAAGAAACTTCGCAAATTCGAATTGTCGAGTGTTTAACCATATGAGTACGAATTACCGCATCTTAGCAATGATTTTTTAGTTCGAATTACTGAGTGCATAAAAATGTATGGACTTAATTCGAAATATAAAGATATTTTGTAGGGGACTCGTGATAACTTTGAAATAATGAGAGGTTCGAAATAACGCAGGTTTGAAATAACAAGAGTCGACTGTATATTGTTGATCAGGACGATGAGCTGAGTCGATATAGCCCTGTCCGTCTGTCCGGCCGTCCGTCCGTCCGTCCTTATGAGTGCGTCGATCCCAGAAGTTATAAGAGCTAGAGAGCTGAAAATGGTATGCATACTCTTGTATACCATACGCAGTTCGAGTTTATCTTATTTTTTAGACAACTCATCCGATATCGTTTTTATCGAGAATAATCTATAAATTGACTACGTTTTTTCACCCTAATTTGAACACAATTGAACATAGAGACTTCAAATTTACTATGTACATATGTACATATATGCAATTGGCGAATACACAAATTTTGCAATTTACAGATTTTGGATACCACGCGCCCTTCGTCCCCAATTTGTAAAAAACGTATATCTAGTAGAGACATGTGCTTTGGAATGTACAAACATTTACACATTCTGATTACGTTCTAAAAGTTTAATTAAGATTGTACGTCTACAAACGAAATTATTCAAGAAATAAATTCTCATAATATTGTCCACACTGCAGCGCAGCCCAAGCGCAGTCGCTGCTTATTGTGCAGTTAGCAGAGCGTGGGCCTATGCGTTCGGGTGGATGCATGTGTATGTATGTGTGCATAAAAGAAGTGCAGAATTATTAGAACATCAGTTTGGAGGGTTCACGGTATCTCCTAGTCGAGCAGTCTCGACTAGAGCTTTCTTACTTGTTTATTTCTGACAATGAACATCAATGAAACTAACAATTTTTGTTTTTTTATTTATTTATTTATTTTTTTTTATAGAATTCAAACAGTTTGGAATTAAAATTGGATGCGATTTTGAAGTCTTCATCCGAAGCAATAGCTGCAAAGGCACTGACTGAATTGAGCAAATCATCAAAGAGTAGATACAGCCAACGACAAGCCAGTCATGACCATGGTTTTCAGTCTAGTAAGGAAAAAGAAGCTGAAAAACAAATTAAAGACAGTCGAGAGCATATAACATATACAACTTATATCGAGAACCCACAACAGTCTGTTGACAAAACTGAATCTGAGTCACTAGCTCAAACTGTCACACAGAATCCCAAAGAAGCAGATGGTAGTTTTGAAATAGATACAAATGTGGACTTACATAACAATATTTCCGATATTGAGCAATATACGAATTTGCAGCAGCAATTAGAAACTGCGGCAGTGCTTATGACTATAAGTAAAAAAATTGTCATATCACCTCCATGCTCGAATCGTCAATCTCCCTGTCTTTCTACAGTTGTAAATACAAGTATTAAAAGTTCTGTGATAAAATCAAAACGTCCATCTATTAATAGTGATGTACATGATGGTGTTGAAATAGACTTATCTGTTAAAAAACCGAAACCTACAACAAGTAATTTTTCCCATCCTCATATACTTGCTGCTGATATAAATCCGTTAATGACCGACGACAGCTTTACTCTTAAAGAAGTTGGGCCGTCGAACTACCAATTGAATACAAAAAATCTACAACAAGAAAGTATTGCTGCGTCTTGTCTAATGGTTTCGGAAGACAGCTCTGATTCTAATAAATTAGAGATGGATATTGCATCTACTATGTATGACAGAAAGACTCCGGAAAGCATAAATTCGGATCATGCCACAGATGCTGCTACAACTCAACTTTGGCAAGCATTAGCTCGCTCGGCT
Source organism: Drosophila mulleri (assembly GCA_035047565.1). Lineage (NCBI taxonomy): Eukaryota > Metazoa > Arthropoda > Insecta > Diptera > Drosophilidae > Drosophila > Drosophila mulleri. Next base: position 25,817,428 of record JAWNPK010000012.1, read on the forward strand.
GGTAAGTAATTTCAAATACAAAGGCTCACAGCTTATTTCGTGCAGCGGTATAGTACAATTTTAAAGCCGTATTCCCGCTAAACCAGTAAAGATATCCAAAAAATTTAAATGGGGTATTATTTATCAGTCATTCATTATGTATTAATGCACTTAATTATTTTTCTTTACTAAGAAATAACGTTTAAAATAAAAAAAAAATAATAATAATAACTGACTATTTCCATGTCACAGCTTATTTCGTGCACTTCAGTTTCAATGACTTTATTGCCCAAAAATTTCTTAAATTAGTATTGCTTTTCCATTGAAAATGGGAAATCAAAGTAACAGGCAGAAGGAGGCGTGGCAGACCCCACAAAGTATATATATTCTTGATCAGGGCGACGAGCTGAGTCGATTTAACCATGTCCGTATGTCCGTATGTTTGAATGCGTCGATTTCAGAAGATATAATAGCTAGAGACTTAACTTTTTTTTTTTTTTTTTATCGATAAAAAACCTTATCAGTTATAAAATTATATCTCCTACATCTTTAGAGCTAGAGTATCCAAATTTTAAATGTAGATTTATATCTACGTTATAGAATTTCGATTTTTGTTCAATTTCACCCCCCACCCTATATCCACTCCCTCACCCTCATCTTTGTAAAAGGCGTATTTCAAATAGTAGAGATTTGAGCTTCGGCACATACACGCATATTAATGATATAAACACAATCTAAAGAAGAACGTCCACAAAAAAAGTTATTAAACAATTAAGTTCCCATAGTAAGCCCACACTGCAGCCCACGCGTGTTATGAGTGCGCGCCTATGTGTGTCTATGCATGTAGGTTTGCGTGTGTATGTGTATAAGCAGAGAGACGTTAAAAATTATTGAAATGGCTGTTGCTCGAAGGGTTCAGGGGAGCTCGTAGTAGAGGAGTCTCGACTAGAGCTTTCTTACTTGTCATTTATTCACCTCTTTTAAGCGTGATTCCATCGAGTTTAAAAATTTTCGGGTGACTTTCCTGGACTGTAAATGTGTGTGTGCATGCTTGTCGCCAAATCATATTCTTTATGCGCCTCAACGCTTTTTACAGAATCGGTACCATTTCGACTGAGCGCTCACAGCGCACTGCTTTTGTCGTACAGTATTTGCACTGCCCGAACCTCCAGCGACCGAGCCGAGCAAATACGAAGTATAGTGGTCGACCAACTTAACAGTTTCGAGCTGTAGAAAATTTTGTTCTACATGTGTAGTCTATGTGTTCTCTGGTCAGTGTCACTACTAATAAAGTTGTATCGACTTAGCCGATAATTGATCTCTATACGGCTCTTTATTCCCCGATAATATTTAAAGCTACAAATTAGGCTAAAAAATGACAAATATGCTAAAAATATGCTAAATAATGGCAAATGTGCAAAAAAATTACAAATGGTTCTTCAACAGTTACCTTTGACTCGTTTTGGGAGCTGGTCGAAAATTCTGTGCCTACTGAGGCGTGGGAAATCGGGAATACTACATTTTCTACATTATTATAGCAAGAAACTCAATATTTCCTGATGGCATCCTCTATTATTTTGCAGGCTACGAAAAATATGGGAACACAAAATCATTTATTTGCATGCGCTCGACCGTGATGGTCGACTATTGAACAGAAGATGCTTCTATGCTCAATTTTTCTTCTAGCTCTCTCTCTCTATGCTCTCTGCTTTCTCAAATATATATATACATATGTGTATGCATGTGAGCACAAACAGCAGCTCACAAAAATCTAAATTTCTTCGCAGCAAGAACCCATGTCTTCCCTTATATGTGAAGAGAATACCGAACTCTTCAAACCGTTTTCCATGCTCAGGCAAAATGTTGGCTTTTTCATGATTATTTTTGGGAAGGGTATGAAAGCGTTGGTGCGCATAATAAAAATGTTTTAACAACGAGCGTTCACACACACACTACAGCCCCTTGCTTCATGTATGAGCATTTGTATGTTTGTGTGTGCATTTGCATTTGGTCAATCCAATCAACGATTTTCGGTTCGAATTGCAGAGACGCGCTTATATTTAAATGTAGTACCTGTTTAAGCTCAGTGGGCAAAATGAAATTTTCTATCTATATGAATATATGTACATACATATACAGGTGGAAATTACATTTTAGAAAATAAATAAACAAACTTATAAAAAGTATTGGGAAGTGCACTTGTCACTTAGTTAGTCAGCTACTTAAATATCAGTGGGCCTCTGCAATACGAACCGAAAATCGTTCACACAATAAAAAGAAAACTTAAAACTTTAAAAATGGAAAACATTACAAATAATATATACTATAAATTGTCAATTCCAATTTCTGAGTGAATTTGTTTCATTGTCTAATTATACTCATTCACGAAATGAATTATTATACTCATTCACGAAGTGAATTATTATACTCATTCACAAAGTGAATTAGTATATTGGTTTTCTGCAATGTCCGTCTTGCTGTCCGTCCGTAGTATGTCTGTCCGTATGAACGCAGTTCATTTCGGCGCTATTGAAGCTAGAGAGTAGAAATTTGGAACACATACTCGTGTATATCTCCGATTTATAAAGGTTACAATTTTCCGATCCACCCACTAGGGCGTTACGTTACGTTGGATCTCCTCAAGTTTTAAACCTAGAACGTTGACATTTCGCACGTGAGCTTATGTTATGATTTTATAATGTCGAAAAAATTTTATGATTACGGAAATTTATGAAATCGGATCTGAAGATATAGTGATTTATAAAATTTTGCTATATTTTCGGCACTTTTGTCCCTAGAGCCCTGACATTTTGTATATATACGAGGGTTGACCATCCAAGTCCAACCGAGCTATGGTGGATATATGTCCGCCCAAACGATGTCCCAAAAATAATTGTTACGCCTCTTTGGAGGCGTGTCATATCGAAAAATACCCTGTAATTTTCACATTTTTGGAGCGTAAGCATTTAAATTTTGCATTGACGTACCGTTAGCTCGTTTTAAGAACTGGCCAAAGATAAGGTGTCTACGGCCACTGATAAGGGGAACGAAACATTTTTATAAAATTTAAAAAATATAAAAGAAGCAATTTACAAACAAGAGTTTTCCGCGGGATTTGAACTCGCACCCAAGCCAAATAACATGTTTGCCAAAATAGCTAAAATAAATTTAACCGGTGCCACTGCTGACAGCGCTACCGCCCGCTTTCAACGACAATAATTAAAACGAAATGACATTATTTATAAAAGTAATGCAAAAGCAAATGAATCGTATTTGCAATTCTTAGAAAACGCTAGAGAATGCATTTATGTGTACATACATACATACACACATACAAATCAGCGCGTGCATAAAAATTTGAATGAAAACATCGATGTCGATGTCCATAAATGTTTATACCCTGAACCCATTGAAAATGGGAAATCATAATTTACAGATTTTGGATACCACGCCCCCTTCGTCCACAATTTGTTACGGGTATCTCCTAGTAGAGCAGTCTCCACTAGAGTCGTGTTACTTGTTTCAAAATCAAGCATCGAAGTTGGATTAATACATCGGATTGAAAATTCGATGTATCGATGTATGAACGATGTTCTAAAATTTTCCCATTCGACTACAAAACGAAAAATTTTCTTTCAAAAATATAAAAAAAAACTAAAAAGTATTCAACATTATTTAACAAAATTAACATAAAAATAAGTTAGAAGACTAGTCGCGACTGCTCGACTAGGAGATACCCTGAACCCTCCATGCTGATGTTCCAATCATTGTGCACATATACATGCACATGCATCCACCCGCACGCAAAGGCCCGCGGTCTGCTAACTGCGCAGTAAGCAGCGACTGCGCTTGGGCTGCGCCGCAGTGTGGACAATATTATGAGAATTTATTATACCCTGAACCCATTGAAAATGGGAAATCAGGGTATAATGTTTTTGTTGAAATGTATGTAACAGGCAGAAGGAGGCGTGGCAGACCCCATAAAGTATATATTCTTGATCAGGGCGACGAACTGAGTCGATTTAGCCCTGTCCGTCTGTCTGTCCGTCTGTCCGTCCGTCCGTCTGTCCGTCTGTCCGTATGTTTGAACGCGTCGATTTCAGAAGATATAGAAGCTAGAGACTTCAACTTTTTTTTAAAATGCTCGTATATAGCACGCGGATATCGAGTTTATCACTAAAAATCGATAACTCATCCCGTTATTTTTTTATCGATCAAAAACCTTATCGAAATGCAGTTATAAAATTATATCTCCTACATCTTTAGAGCTAAAGTCTCAAAATTTTAAATGTAGACTCGACTGCACGTGATAGAATTTCGGTTTTTGTTATAATTCACCCCCCACCCCTATATCCACCCCCTTACCCATAAGTTTGTAAAAGGCGTATTTCAAATACTAAAGACTTGAGCTTTGGCAATTATACGCATAGTAATGATAAAACCACAATCTGAAAGTTTCATGGAGAACGTACGTCCAGAAAAAAAGTTATTAAACAATTAAGTTCCCATAATAGCCCACACTGCAGCCCATGCCTGCGCGCCTATGGGTGTCTATGTATGTGTTAATGTGTGTGTTTGTGTAAGCAGAGAGACGCTAAAAATGATTGAAATGGCTGTTGCTCGAAGGGTTCAGGGGATCTCGTAGTAGAAGAGTCTCGACTAGAGTTTTCTTACTTGTTTTTTTTTTTGAATAATTTCGTTTGTAGACGTACAATCTTAATGAAACTTTCAGAATGTAATCTCCAGGACTTATTATACGTTTTTTACAAATGGGTGGCGAAGGGGGCGTGGTATCTGTAAATTACAAAATGTGTGTATCCATCAAATGTATATAGTCAGTAAATCTGAAGTCTCCGGGCTTAATAGTGTTCAAATATAGATATAAGGCGAAAAAGATCAATATTAACTTATCGATTATCCTCGTTAAAAAAATATCGAATGAGTTATCGAAAAAATATGATAAACTTGTACTTCGTATGGTATACACGAGTCTACATACAAAATTTCAGCTCTCTAGCTCTTATAACTTCTGAGATCTAGGCGTTCATACGGACGGACGGACGGTCGGACTGACAGACGGGCAGGGCTATATCGACTCAGCTCGTCGCCCTGATCAAGAATATATCTACATACTTTATGGTGTCTGCCACGCCTCCTTCTGCCTGTTACATACTTTTCACAAAACCATTATACCCATTTTCACATAACATTGAGGGGGTGTTGAACCTTCGCTACTCTAACATAACTGGAGCACCCATGCTATTTCTTTGGCTTTAACATCTGGTAGCTAAAAGACAATAACCTAATAACAGACCGTCATCTGACAAAACGACAGTAACAGCTAGAAAATCCGGAAATCAATTCTTAGAATGTGCTAAAACGCGCGCTTTTGTCTGTACGCGTAAAATAAACGAAGAGTGAAATCTCGCTAATCTCGCTACTAGCTTGGAACCGGTATCCAAAATATAACAAAAATCCAAATTTTATAAATTTTAGTTGAAGATCCTAGCTCTAAAGATGATAAAGATGTACTAGATATAAAAGGCAATAGCTATCGAGGATTTTTTAATTTTCATGGGATCATGCTCTGTTTTTGTTGCTCACTAGACTTGAATATGCCACTATATACTCTGGTTGACAGCGTTTTGGCTGTGAATGAGTATTCTGCAATCGGTATTACCCGACTGCAACGTTCTTACTTGGTGTTAAATGTTTTGTTCTCGTGCATTAAAAAAAAAAAAAAAAAAAAAAAAAACTTTTTCGGGTTTCGTGGAGGAAAGAGGAGGAGAGAGGAAAGTAGTGATGTAGTTTAATTGCAAAAGCTAATTATGAAGAAACTGGCACTCAGATGAATATAAAATTTGCTTCTGATCTTGCAAGACAAGAAGAACAAACTATTTGCTATATTTTCTGAGCCTTATATAAATAGTCACAAATTTAGAGCGTTCTGCGCTTTTATATTGAAATATACATGATAACTAATGCTTCGTATCCCATGTCCCAACTGTGCATATAGTTTTGTTCCTTGGATACCAGTTAATGGATAGCTGCTAGTATTCTTGAAGAAAACGCATCAGAAGCTCGGAATAAAATTTTACAAATTAAAAAAAATCGCATGTCCGATTTAGCCCTGTCCGTCTGTCTGTCCGTATGTTTGAACGCGTCGATTTCAGAAGATATAAGACCTAGAGACTTGATTTTTTTTTTAAATTTCCGTATATAGCGGATATCGAGTTTATCATCAAAAATCGATAACTCATCTCGTTATTTTTTTATCGATAAAAAACCTTATCGAAATGCGGTTTTCAAATTATATCTTCTACATCTTTAGAGCTGGAGTCTCCAAATGTAAATGTATATTCATATGTAAGTTATAGAATTTCGATTTATACGCTAAAAATTATTGTAATGGCTGTTGATCGAAGGGTTCAGGGGATCTCGTAGTTGAGCAGTCTCGACTAGAGCTTTCTTACTTGTTTCTCAATATTGTTAATTTTCAGCTAAGAACAAAGATGAAAGTCGAGCAACACAACTTCTACGCAATATGATGACTCAAACTTTTGTATTTCCAGTGGCGTCAACTATAGCATTGACAAAAGTACCTGAGGAACCATTGCCACTTTTAAAGGTAAAAATATTAAGCACTTATAAGAGAAATTATAAAATTGTAATTAACAGGACATGCCCGAATCGAATGTTGTTAAAATATGTAGAAGAAAGCAAAGCTTTCCCACTAAATCTGATTGTATGGAATCCCCAGTGGCTATTGACGGATTAAAAGATAAAAAGGTATAGCTAAGTGAATTATATATTTATACATTACACTTATGGTTATGAATAAATATTTTATAGAGCCAAAAATGTAGTAGTACATCATCTCTATCTACTTCTCAAAAAGATATGTCTTGTTCTAATTGCGGTACTTTGACAACAACAATTTGGAGACGTAGTGTAAGAGGAGAAATGGTTTGTAACGCTTGTGGATTATATTTCAAACTTCATGGCGTGAATAGACCACATTCTATGAGACGTGACACTATTCATACACGGCGCAGGCGTCCAAAAGAGTGCGAAAAATCTAAAAAAAGTAAGGAGTCACAGCATAAACATTTCTTGTTTCTTGGAATTGATTTATTAATATTATTTAAAAAATATTAAAATTTTTTTAATGACTGATAGGAAATAGGTCAACACCCATTAATACAATCGTCGATTATGAGACGGATAATATAAATGGCCCCATAGAACGCATAAAATTGAGTGTTCCTCGGACTCAAGAAACTTCAACATATTCTGATTTAGTATTTGAGGTAAGTTGACTTTTGGTTTTTATACTCTGAACCTATTGAAAATTGGAAATCAGGGTATAATGGTTTTGTGAAAAGTATGCAACAGTCAGAAGGAATCATCGGAGACCCCATAAAGTATATATATTCTTGATCAGGGCGACGAGCTGAGTTGATATAGCCCTGTCCGTCCGTCCGTATGAGTACGTCGATCTCAGAAGTTACAAAAGCTAGAGAGCTGAAATTTTGCATGTAGACTCGTGTATACCATACGCAGTACGAGTTTATCATATTTTTCGATAACTCATTCGATACCTTTTTTATCGAGGACAATCGATAAATTGATATGGTTTTTCTGCCTTATTTGAACACTATTAGACCTAGAGACCTCAGATTTACTGTGTATATACTTTTGATGGACACACATTTTGTAATTTACAGATTTTGGCTACCACGCCCCCTTCGCCCACAATTTGTAAAAAACGTATATCAAGTTCTAGAGACTTGTGCTTTGGAATGTGCACAGATTTACACATTATGATTACGTTCTGAAAATTTCATTAGGATTGTACGTCTACAAAAGAATTTATTCAACAAATAAATTCTCATAATATTGCCCACACTACAGCGCAGCCCAAGCACAGTCGCTGCTTACTGCGCAGTTAGCAGAGCGCGGGCTTATGCATGCGTGTGGATGCATGTGTATGTATGTGTGCAGAATGATTGCAGCATCAGCATTGAGGGTTCAGGGTATCTCCTAGTCGAGCAGTCTCGACTAGAGTCTTCTTACTTGTTTTTTAAATGTCCGTACATAGCACGCGGATATCGAGTTTATCCCTAAAAATCGATAATTCATCTCGTTATTTTTTATCGATAAAAATGAAGTTATAAAAATATATCTCATACATCTTTAGAGCTAGAGTCTCCAAATTTTTAATGTAGATTCATATGTACGTTATAGAATTTCGATTTTTGTTCAATTTCACCCCTCACCACTATGTTTGTAAAAGGCGTATTTCAAATACTAGAGACTTGAGCTTCGGCACATGCACGCATATTAATGATATAAACACAATCTATTAAACAGTTAAGTTCCCATAGTAAGCCCACACTGCAGCCCATGCGTGTTTATGCGTGCGCGCCTATGCGTGTCTATGTATGTGTGTTTGCGTGTGTATATGTGTGTTTGTATAAGCAGAAAGACGCTAAAAATTATTGAAATGGCTCGAAGTGTTCATGGTATCTCGTAGTCGAGCAGCCTGGACTTGAGCTTTCTTACTTGTTTCTGTTTTTATTTTGCACGTTGCCATGAAATTTTTTATAAAGTTAATTATTGTATCAGTTCGTCTATGATAGTATGCACTCCAACTCTGTCGAATGCCCTTGAAAAATCAAGGGCAATGACTGAGATGTGCTTTTTGGACTGTAAGGACCCAGTTATCAGATGGCCTGCAAAGATCAGACTGTCTATAACTGATTTACCTTGTTTAAAGCCTTTCTGATTTGAATGTATCAGTCTGGTTTGCGTGACGATCCCCAAAGGCGTTTGGCTATTACTTTTTCCAACGTTTTAGAAAGGCAACAGTTAAGAGAGATTGGTCTATAGTTGGCTATTAATCTTCTGTTAGTGTTGGGTTTTAATATGGTGAGGATTAGACTGGTTTTGTAGGATTGAGGAATGAAGTTTTTGAAAATATTGTTAAATAGTGTTACTATACTGGTTTTAGGTATGTGGGAGGTGTTTTTTATTAGGGGATAGGGTCTGTAAGGCGGATATTAGTTCTATGTGTGTGATTTCGGCTTCTATCTCTTGCGCTTACGAGTTGGGTATGTAGTTGATTGATTTGTCTGTGTATTTATTGATGTTATAATTTGAATTGAAGTTGGTGTCTTTGGAGAGATCAGACCAGTTTTGGGCAAAAAGATGGGCTATGAGGGTTGTGTCGGTAGTGGCCGTGTTGTTGGTTGTGTCGGAATGAATTGATCTGTTGGGGCTCAGTCCGCAGAGGCGTCGAATATTTGCCCAGATTTTGTCGGAGGGGGTATTGGGATCTATTGTGGTTGTAAGTTCGGTCATGGCTCTTGCTTTAGAAATTTTGAGTTCTCTCCAGAAGAGTGCATTGGCTCTTTTCTATTTGAGCTGATTATCGGTGCTGTTAATATTTTTAAAGATTTTCCATGTCTTAAACTTGTTTTTTCTGAGTTCTGTGAGAGTTTTATTCCACCAGGGGGAGTTTTTGTGTGGTGTGGGGTAGTTTGGGGTATAGCGTGATGGGCGGCTTGTAGGATAATCTTGTTTATGGATGCGGCTTCTTTATTATTGTTTCTGCTAAAGGGTATAATTTTGTTGATGTCGTCGGTTAGTTTTTCGAAAAGTGAACAGTTGGTTTTTTTATTTTAAAAAGTGGGCGGGAAAAGTTAGTTATTTATGTTTGTGGGAATAAGGATATTAGGATTGGAAAGTGATTGGGGCGAGTTGTGGGTTAGCAGTTAACAGAGGGCGGGCCTTTACGTGCGGGTGGATGCATGTGTATGTATGTATGCAGAATGATTGGAAGCATGGAGGGTTCAGGGTATCTCCTAGTCGAGCAGTCTCGACTAGAGTCTTCTTACTTGTTTAATATTGGTTAAGAGTTCATTGTAATTGTTTGCGTAGCCTTTGATGTTCCATTATAGTATTTTCTGCATTGCTGTAGCTTTTAAGTTTTAGTGTATGTAATTAAGTATTAGTTTTGTTTGGAGTTTAGGTTTAAAGTTTTTTTTTGTTTTTATACCCTGAACCCATTGAAAATGGGAAATCAGGGTATAATAGTTTTGTGAAAAGTATGTAACAGGCATAAGGAAGTATATATATTCTTGATCAGGACGATGAGCTGAGTCGATTTAGCCCTGTCCGTCTGTCGTCCGTCCGTCCGTATGAGTGCGTCGATCTCAGAAGTTATAAGAGCTTTTATCGTGGATAATCGATAAATTGATATTGTTTTTGCAACCTAATTTGATCACTATTAAACATAGAGACTTTAGATTTACTGTGTATATACATTTGGTGAATACACACATTTTGTAATTTACAGATTTTGGATACCACGCCCCCTTCGCCCACAATTTGTAAAAAACGTATATCAAGTACTAGAGACTTGTGCATTGGAATGTACACAGATTTACACATTATGATTATGTTCTGAAGTTTCATTAAGATTGTACGTCTATAAACGAAATTATTTAACAAATAAATTCTCATAATATTGCCCACTCTGCAGCGCAGCCCAAGCGCAGTCGCTGCTTACTGCGCAGTTAGCAGAGCGCGGGCCTATGCGTGGGGGTGGATGCATGTGTATGCATGTGTGCAGCATGGAGGGTTCAGGGTATCTCCTAGTCGAGCAGTCTCGACTAGAGCCTTCTTACTTGTTTTATATGGACTCGCTGTCGCTATTATTTGTGTGTTGGTTCTTGTTTGGGGGCTTTGTTTTTGATTTTGTTAGAGTGAATTTAGAGGGTTTAAAGTGGTTAGGGTGTTAGTGAATATTCTTAGTTTTAGATGTTCGGTAGGTTCTGAGGTATACGATGATTTTACCATATTGAAGAGGTTAGCGTCGGTTTGCATGTCTTCTTGTGTCGTTTGATGTAGTTGTTGTTGTGGGTTAATCGTTGGTCGGGTTGTATTTTTTATTTTATTTATTTTTTCGGGTAGTTTGTGTGACTCGAACGTAATTATGATGAGTCCAGTTTCTACGAGAGTATTATCTTTAAAGTTTATGTTATTTGCTTGCCTTTTTAAGATTTTACGTACTTCAGTTACTTTTTGTGGTTTCAGTTCTTGTTGGATTATATTTTCGCTTATGTTACGTAAGTCATTACAGTATATAACGCTAACGCCTTTAGAAAAGTTTAATGTTTTACGTTCTGTTGCTGTAATATCGATGTCAATCATTTTGGTGAGTTTGAGTAGTTTTAGAGCTTGCAAATTGTTTTTGGTTTTAATTAGTAGGCAGGCGTCCCTTGTTTTTTATTTGCATGTTTCCACTTCTCCGCAAGCATAGTAATGATTTTTTTTTATGATGAACGGTGAAGCTTTTTCGAACGATTCGTTTTCATTTCGTTTTAGAACAATGTATTTTGGTTCGCTTAGATGTTTGTTTTTATACCATGAACCCATTGAAAATGGGAAATCAGGGTATAATGGTTTTGTGAAAAATATGTAACAGGCAGAGGGAATCATCGCAGACCCCATAAAGTATATATATTGTTGATCAGGACGATGAGCTGAGTCGATATAGCCCTGTCCGTCTGTCCGTCCGTCTGTCCGTATGAGTGCGTCGATCTCAGAAGTTATATGAGCTAGAGAGCTGCATGTAGACTCGTGTATACCATACGCAGTACGAGTTTCTCATATTTTTTCATTCGATATCTTTTTTATCGAGGATAATCGATAAATTGATTTTGTTTTTTCAGCCTTATTTGAACACTATTAGACCTAGAGAACTCAGATTTACTGTGTATATACACACATTTTGTAATTTACAGATTTTGGATACCACGCCCCCTTCGCCCACAATTTGTAAAAAACGTATATCAAGTACTAGAGACTTGTGCTTTGGAATGTACACACATTTACATTATGATTACGCTCTAAAAGTTTTATTAAGATTGTACGTCTACCAACGAAATAATTCAACAAATAAATTCACATAATATTGCCCACACTGCAGCGCAGCCCAAGCGCATTCGCTGCTTACTGCGCAGTTAGCAGAGCGCGGGCCTTTGCTTGCGGGGAATGCATGTGTATGTATGGAGGGTTTAGGGTATCTCCTAGTCGAGCAGTCTCGACTAGTCTTCTTACTTGTTATATTTGCTTATGTCCGGTTGCTCGTGCATATTATTGGCGCAAGCCCGGTGTATCTGATTGTAGTGTGTGTTTGTTATTGTTTTGTTTTGTTCGCTTTGATTTTTCCTGATAAGCTTTTGCTATTGCGTTGGCGTAGCGAGGCTTTAATGCAGCACGTCTTATCTCCAAAAATGTCGAAGTGATACTGTCAAAACAAATTTATTTTGCATTAATCTATTACAAAAAACATTCATTCATGGAATCCAACATAACATATCACAACAGTCTAGAGATCAAACTCTTTGGCATTCACCTCTCTGATGCCTCAGCAATACAATATCATGGCATTCACATCTGACGCCTCAGCAACACAGTTTCATGACATTCACATCTCTGATGCCTCAGCAATACAATTTCATGGCAACTTCTTCTCTGGTGCCCCAGCAACAACTTTCATAGCATCTAATTCTGCATAATCCTGTTGTGTTGGCATGGCTAACAAACTATCATGCGCATACTTATAAGTCCTATTGCCTGTTGGTAACTTAAGTGTATACCTGTCTCCATCTAATACGTCAACGATAAAAAACAAAGGTCCGTTTTACTTGTACTTGGGGTCCAACTTAGTTTGACGTCTCTCTTGGGCCTTAAGTAGGACATGATCTCCTATCTTAAACTTTGCGATTTTAGCTTTTATCGTATCTAGTTGTATCATATTGAGCATTGCGTCTCATATTATCTTTAGCTTGCGCCCTGACTTGCTCTTAATCTACGTGATGCATCTCATCTTCAATAGGCAAGAGACCATGCGGACGAGATAGCTTTCCGATCAACAATTCTAACGAACTATAGTTAGTGACTCGATTGTTTGTATATCTCCTAAAGCGTCGTGCCAGGAACGCTTTCTAATTTCCACTGCTGTAAGCATGTTCTTTAGTACACTCATGATGCGCTCTACTTGCCCATTTGCTTTACTGGCACCTGTTGCTATCAAATGCACATTTATTTTCTGGTCGTTACAAAACGTTAGAGCTTGTAAAGCATCGGCCTGTCATCAAGCGACTTGGCACTTCAAGCAGCGATACTGCAAACTTCATGCCGTTATACAATTCTCCGAGTCAATCTTTGTGGAATGATATAACAAAACATATTTAGTGAACGAATCAATTAGGACGATTACATATTCCTTAACCTCGCTTTTCCCACTTAACTTTCCCGTTATCTCAATATGTAGGAACCTCTATTTTCGGTCTAGAATGACAAGACTTTGATTTGGATAAATGCAAATGCAATAAAATTTTCAACAAATTTTCTGACGTATTTCGACATATTGTTAAACCAATAATGGCAATAAGTCTTCTCTAGTGTCTTCTGCCATTCCAAATGCATAATCGCTTCATGCACGTGATTTTTGACCGACCACCTAAATAGTCTGTTGAACTTCTACTGGAGTATTTAAAACTGTCATTCATCGGATTCCAAATTAATCCCAATGTTTTTGTGTCCTCTTGATGACCAATGACTATATTGTTTCTAGCTGGTTGTGCTGCGAGTTGTTTACAATTGGACGACCATTTTGTGAAAGGAAACCCACACAATAAGTTGTAAGTTGCGGTGGGACTCGTCAAGTTCAATTTGACGGTACATTTTAGCAATGTCGGCTGTAGCAGCCCAAGGACGAAGTCGAAATCTTAGCAAAGTCTCCCATAACTGCGGCTGGATGGTCGGACCCACCATGAGTAGATTATTCAGCGATAATTGAGAAGAGGTTTTGCTAGAAGCATCAAACACTACTCGAAGTTTAGTAGATGCGCTGTGCGGTCTTAGCACGCATTGATATGGGATAAAATAATGCGCCTCTCTAGGAATTTTATTGTCAGTTGGGCTCATGTGATCCAAGGCAAAGTACTCTTTCATAAAGTCAATGTACATTGGCCGAACGTCTTCTTGCTTGCTCATTCTTCTTTCCAAGGCCAGAAATCGTCGCCTGTCTGTGTCATAAGACGTACCAAGACAATGTGGACTTGATTTGAATGGCAACGACACTCTGAAACGACCCGAGGTAGTTTGGCAAACGTAACACACCAAAGTCTGTTCGGATTTCTATGTCGTCCGTTCGGGACGCTATCGAAGTTTGAACGCTGTGCCGAACAGATGACTGACAATTAGCAATGCCCAACAATTGAATCCCAGATCTTTGCCTTTTATAATTTCAACCGTTTTGCAAGTTCTTCAGTTATGAAATTCACTTGCAAGCCGGAATCTAATAAGGCTCTAGCTAAGTGATAAGATCCAGATTGATCTTTTATCTTCCCAACTGCAGTTGCCAAAAGAACTTGATCAGAGGCTGTCCGTGCGTGATTACAGATGAAATCTGTGACGAAGTGATACGAGGGACTGCAGATACAACTGCGGAGCTACTTTGAGCTGCCTTAGAGCTGTATCTATGCAGTATGGTAGAGCACACACGACAGTAGGCTGATTTGCAAGCAGCTACTGAGTGTCCTGTTCGCAAACAATTTATGCAGAGCTGATAGCTCTTTGCGAACGCAAAACGTTTCTGGCAGGGTATTTCTGCGAATGAGGAACACGAGTGAATGAAATGATCACTCTTTTTACAAAACACGCATTTGGAACTCTGTGGTTGACTTGGCAAAGCGACAGCTAGTGATAAATACTGATACCGTCTGTTCAAAGCAGCTTCACAATCTTGCCACAATGGAAGTTTATTGTAGTCAAGATTCTCTTCCCACCTAGAGCGCGTGCCAGCGTCCGCTTTCATCATTACAAAATGGATGAGCATGGAATTCGAAATCTGCTTATCAGGTCCTAGCGATAATAGAAACTCGTAAATGGCACGGACTGAGTCTATCAGCATGCGCAAAGATGATGCTGATGGTTCGGACATGTGTGGGAGGTCAAATAGTTTCGAAATGCTGTTAAAAAATATGAGACACTGGTTGTCGTACACATTTTCTAATGCAGCTAATGCTTTTGGATAATTAGCATCTGTCACCTGATATGCCTTGACAGTACCTAATGCTTCTTTGTCCAAGCATGACAACAAGTGATTAAACTTTTCTATATTTGATAGCCCTGGCTCGTTGTCGACTTAACTCTCAAAAAGTCCAATAAAATTCATATATTCCGAATATTCCCCGCTAAACTTTGACAACTTTATATTCGGTACATTCCTAGAGTGTGACACTGAGCTAATCATTGTAGAGTTAGCTTCGACACGCTCCGATGATGACTCGTCCATAGACCGATTCTTTCCTCGCTTGCCAGTCATGATGCTATATGTAAGTGATGCTCAGTTGAAACCAATTTCAATCGAGACAAAATAAATTCACTTCACGAAACAAGCGAAGAGCAACTCAAGAATATTAACAAATGCGTGCGATCCTAATAAATCTCAATATATATTACTTGAGTAACTGTTACAGACATCTGTTACCGATATAGCGAAGACAACAACCAGAATGATGAGTGACTATTAGTATAAGTGGTCTATTAAGTGATATGCATTCTACGATATTGCAATCTAGAATGCCAAAATATTAGAGCTCATACGATGAGCGTAAAGCTAGAGTGCAAGTTTTGAGCGAGAATGAATCCAAGTGACGAGCGCAAGTTTTGAGCGCAAAGCGAGAGTGCTGCTGTGTATGCAAGCGAGCATGCAATGAGCGCAAAGTGAGCGCGCACTAATATGTTATGTTATGTTTTATGTGTCGTGTTACAAATGGAAGTTATTCCATTTTGAGATTTAATGAGGACATTGACCCTCCGATGCCTTCATTTGCATGGTTGAGTTTTTGATTGCAAGTGACAATGTTTTTACAGCTCTTTCAGAAATCATGTTTATCTGAGAGAGCCTGAATCCAGGAGTGCTCTGAAGCTTCCATATTGGGCGTTGTTTCCATGCATTTTGACTCGAGCAGTGGCGAGTAGCACATAATTGTTTTTTTGTACTATGTGCTGCGGCAGTTATTTTGACATCTTTATTCCGCAGGTGTAGCAACGTATTATGTTCTTTGTTGCACTTCATGCAGTTGTGTAGGAACTATAATTTTGCCATATGATTGGGCCGCATACAGTTGAGGCACAGTTTTTGGTTTAATGCCCATTTTAAACGTGCGTCTCCAGATTTTGCCGCGAATTTGTCACATAGATAAATTCTATGTTCTGCTGAATCACGGAATTGACAGCCTTGACCCTTTTCCTTGATAGATTGTAGTTTTCGTGTGTCTTTAATGGATCCAATCCAATTTTCTTGCCAGTAGCACGATTAAAAGTGGATCCCAATTGTTGACTTCTATGCCTCCATTTCTCAACGTAGCTAACGTTTCTTGAATAATGTCGTGGAAACTCTTTATAGATGATGCATCGTTTGTCACTGGCGGTTGATCCAAAAGTTTATGTAGAGTCGTTGTCGTCAAGACTCGCTTGTTATCAAAACGCTCCTTCAGCATAGTCCAGGTGGTTTCATAGTTGGACCCTGTTAGATCCAAATAGGGACACGATATCGAATGCAAAGTATCGATCATGTACTAATAAGAAGTATCAAAAGAAAAGCATCGTACTTATAAAAATGGATTATGGATTAAATCTTTATTAAATCTAGGATGTATTGCATGTTTATGGGTAAAAGGTAAAAGTTACAAGTAAATTTTCAATTACTACATAGTACGATTAACACATTTATGTTATATATTCCATTCCTCAATCACAATCGCCCAAAAAAAGTAGCTTGTCAAGCCTTTTCGGTGACAGTCGGCTGCGAGTGTTGGTTATGGTACTTCCAGCTTTGGAGAAAAGGGTCGATAGAAAGTGGTAAAACGTGGGTAGACAGCTAGGTGTTTTTTCGGTTCGCTTCCCTGCGTGCGTCCACTTTTTATAATCACTCCAAAGATTGTTTGCTGAGTCCATGGAAGTATCACTCTCATTTTCACTTGAGAGAGAATTAGGACTGGATAACATAAATTTTCTTAGTAAATTAATTGCTTTCGTACAAGCTACTTTTGTACTTTAGAAGGCATATTTTTGAACCTTGGATCCAGTAAACAAGCTATCGCAAGTAGGTGGTTTTCTTCGATGGATCCGATGGATCACTGTTTTAACTTTTTTTTAATGATTCAACTAGCGGAGTCTCAAATTAAGCGCAAATTGACTGGCGAGTTTGACGTGATCCCGCGTATTTTTCTTTACTCGATAAGGCACTAGAGATACTTGATAAGTAAAAATATCGAAACCAAAATATCGAGTAAAAAGTATCGGTATCATCGCCCCAATGTATCCGATACCGAAATTATCGATACTTTTTTCGTGTCCCTATATCCAAATGTCTGACCAGTCTTTCAGCATCTCCAGAGAAGTTTGATTTTAAATACCACATTTTTTGTACTGTTGGCAGTGTTGACTCATGAATCATTTTAGTGAATAAATCATAAAATAGTTGCCATTTTAAATAGCATCCGTCGAATTGGTACCTTTGGTAACTGTACTTGAGCTTGGGCAGCTGTAGCATTAATTGATGGCTTCACATCAATTGGTGTGGATTGAATTTGGAACTGAGTCTTCGAACAGACTGAAGACTTCGAAGTGAATCTGGTTTATTTTTTCCCAATATTCTTTTACAAGGGCCCTGAAACGGGCCTGTGACTCTTGTGTTATATGACCAATCATTCTTTGTAGCGCTGCTAGTAGCTCGGTTTGATGCCTTTGGAGAGGTATCCAATCCGAGCGTGCTGATTCTGTAGGGTTTAGCTCGTTTAATTTTGTGGAAAATTCCTCTTGATATTTAAGTACGATGTCCTTTATTTTTGAGAAGTAATTCTCCCATCTTTTTCAATCGAGATGTATGAACGAATATATT
This sequence comes from Drosophila mulleri, assembly GCA_035047565.1. Lineage (NCBI taxonomy): Eukaryota > Metazoa > Arthropoda > Insecta > Diptera > Drosophilidae > Drosophila > Drosophila mulleri. Next base: position 25,835,393 of record JAWNPK010000012.1, read on the forward strand.
CGTTGAATGTTCGGTGACTTCTTTCTACTGTTCCTAAAGTCTGATGGTGGTAGCTGCTGATAATATATTACAGATTTTCATATATTTTCACAAATCTTTGATAAGTGAATTTTTATACTCAGTACCCATGTCTGTTATGAACATATTCATAGGACCGTACTTTAGTATAAACGATTAAAATATTGCTTTGGCTACTGTTTTTGCGCTTTTACCCGTTACTGGTATTGCAATTACATATTTTGTAAGATCGCATATAATCGTTATTGCATACTCATTGCCATTCTTTGTTCTAGGTAATAGACCAATTAAAACAGTGTGAAATGCTGTGTTTGGTGTATTTATTATAATCATTGGTGCTTTTGTATGTGTTGTAGTGTGATATTGGTAACAGCACAACCATTTAGTTTTGAGTTGCTTTATTGAATGAATTCTTAATTCTAAGACAATTTTCACGTACAGCTAAAACCGGTTGGCTGCGCTACCAGTGACGCCGGCAGAGCAGCGGTCCGCTTATGTATATATGCTTATAAGTTTAAAAATGTTTATGTGTATTAATGTATACATGCATTTCTTTATTTTTAACAAGGTGCACGTATGTATGGCCTCCTTCTATTGGGTCATTATCATATTATTGCGGGATTGCATTAATTCGACTATCGTTATTTTGGTCTTCTTGTGTCACTTTTTACACCCTGAACCCATTGAAAATGGGAAATCAGGGTATAATGGTTTTGTTGAAATTTATGTAACGGACAGAAGGAGGCGTGGGAGACGCCATAAAGTATATATATTCTTGATCAGGGCGACGAGCTGAGTTGATTTAACCCTGTCTGTCCGTCCGTCTTTCCATTGGTCCGTCCGTCTGTCCGTATGTTTGAACACGTCGATTTCAGAAGATATAATAGCTAGAGACTTCAACTTTTTTTTTTAATTGTCCGTATATAGCACGCGGATATCGAGTTTATCGCCAAAAATCGATAACTCATCTCGTTATTTTTTTTTATCGATAAATGCAGTTATAAAATTATATATTCTACATCTTTGGAGCTAGAGTCTCCCAATTTTAAATGTATATTCATATATACGTTATAGAATTTCGATTTATGTTAAATTTCACCCCCATCCATATATCCACCCCCTCAGCCATTAAGGCGTATTTCAAATACTAGAAACTTGTGCTTCGGCACACATACGCATATTAACGACATAAACACAATCTCATTAAGAACCAACGTCCACAAAAAAGTTATTACACAATTAAGTTCCCATGCTAAGCCCACACTGCAGCCCATGCGTGTTTATGCGTGCGCGCCTATGTGTGACTATGCATGTGTGTTTGCGTGTGTGTGTTTGTATAAGCAGAAATACGCTAAAAATGATTGAAATGGTTGTTGCTCGAAGAGTTCAGGGGATCTCGTAGTCGAGCAGTCTCGACTAGAGCTTTCTTACTTGTTCTACTTATCTATTTATTTCAAGCTTTTCTATTTCTGTATTTCTATAGTTTTTAATGTATTTTGGTATAATTTCGATCTAGCTGGTAATAATATTTAATTGTAATATAATTGTGTAATAGTGGTAAATGTATTTCGTATTTAAGCGATTGTGCTTTTAGTATTAATTCATCATTGTGAAAATCTACTATGCAATTCAATTTCTGAATGAAGTCAAATCCCAGAATTCCGTCACATGGTACGGGGCATTCGATATTATAATAAAATAATGATAAAAATCAAATTCGATATAATAATAAAACAATAATAAAATTCGATATAATAACTAAATAATCGAAGAATAAATCAATTGTAGATATTCCAATTATTTTATTGTTCCCTGAAATGAAAATGCATTTTCCGATATACCAGAAATCATGTTATTTGAAGAGCTAGAAAGCTGGTATGTAGATCTGTGTTGACCACCCAAGTCCAAAAAGCTATGTTGGACATATCTACGCCCATTGGGGGCGTGGCAAATCGGATAAATCTGTATCTTCTAGAGTTTTTAAGCTAGAACGTTAAAATTTTGCACGTGAGCTAATCTTATGATTCTATAAAGACTGATGAAAAAATATATATCCACGCCTACTAGGGGCGTGGTAAATCGGACCTAAACATATAGTGATTTTTCAAATTTGGCTATATTTTTGGCATTGTTGATGCTAGAGATCTGAAATTTGGTATATATACGCAGTGTGACAACCCAAGTCCAACGAGCTATGGTGGATATATGTCCGCCCAAAAGGGGCGTGGCTAACCGAACAAGTTGATATCTCCTAGAGCTTAAGTACTGGTACAGTTACTGGTAACCCACTCTATCGATGCCTCAAAAATAATTGTTACGCCTTTTTAGAGACGTGGTATATCCAAAAATAAGCATCCAAATTTAGCAATTAGGTTACCGTTAGTTCGTTCTAGGAACTGGTCCCAAATGAGGTACCTTCGCCCAGTAGGGGTGTGGCAAATCGCAAAAAAAAATGCATTTACCACAGTATTAGAACTAAATTTAGCTACCGAATTAATGATGGGATGTGAATGAGTATTCCGGAGTCGGTAAGGCCCGACTGCAACGTTCTGTCTTGTTATACCCTGAAAATGGGAAATCAGGGTATAATGGTTTTGTGAAAAGTATGTAACAGGCAGAAGGAATCATCATGCTGGATCAGGACGATGAGCTGAGTCGATATAGCCCTGTCCGTCCGTCTGTGCATCCGTCTGTCCGTCCGTCCGTATGAGTGCGTAGATCTCAGAAGTTATAAGAGCTAGAGAGCTGAAATTTTACATACACACATTTTGTAATTTACAGATTTTGGATACCACGCCCCCTTCGCCGCAAATTTGTAAAAAACTTATATCAAGTACTAGAGACTTGTGCGTTGGAATGTACACACATTTACACATTATGATAACGTTCTGAAAGTCTCATTAAGATTGTACATCTACAAACGAAATTATTCAATAAATAAATTCACATAATATTGCCCACACTGCAGCGCAGCCCAAGCGCAGTCGCTGCTTACTGCGCAGTTAGCAGAGCGTGGGTCTATGCGTGCGGGTGGATGCATGTGTATGCATGTGTGCAGAATGATTGCGACATCAGCATGGAGAGTTCAGGGTATCTCCTAGTCGAGCAGTCTCGACTAGAGTCTTACTTGTTATACTCATTCACGAAGTGATTTAGTATATTGGTTTTGTGCAATGTCCGTCTTGCTGTCCGTCTGTCCGTATGAACGCAGTTCATTTCGCCGCTATTGAAGCTAGTGCCTTGAAATTTGGAACACATACTCGTGTATAACTCCGATTTATAAAGTGTTAAAATTTTCCCGATCCGCCCACTAGGGGCGTGGCGAATCGGAAAATGCATTTTCCGATATACCAGAAACCATATTAATTGAAGAGCTAGAAAGCTGAAATTTGGTATGTAGGTCTGCGTCGACCATCCAAGGCCATCAAGCTATGGCGGATATATCTACGCCCATTGGGGGCGTGGCACATCGGATAAATCTGTATCTCCGGAAGTCATAAAGCTGGAAAGTTGAAATTTTGCACGTGAGCTAATGTTATGATTCTATAATGACTGATGAAAAAATTTTATGTTTACGCCCACTAGGGGCGTGGCAAATCGGACCTGAAGATATAGTGATTTTTCAAAGTTTGCTATATTTTAGGCACTATTGATGCTAGAGACCTGAAATTTGGGGGGCGTGGCACATCGGATAAATCTGTATCTCCGGAAGTCATAAAGCTGGAAAGTTGAAATTCTGCACGTGAGCTAATGTTATGATTCTATAATGACTGATGATGTTTACGCCCACTAGGGGCGTGGCAAATTGGACCTGAAGATATAGTGATTTTTCAAAGTTTGCTATATTTTAGGCACTATTGATGCTAGAGACCTGAAATTTGGTATATATATGAGGGGTGACAACCCAAGTCCAACGAGCTATGGTGGATATATGTCCGCACAAAGGGGGATAGTTGGATAGTTGAGTTACAGGTAACATCCTCTATCGATGTTCCAAAAATAATTGTTACGCCTCTTTGGGGGCGTGGCATATCGAAAAATACCCTGTAATTTTCACATTTTTGGAGCGTAAACATTCAAATTTGGCATGTACGTTACCGTTAGCTCGTTCTAAGAACAGGCCAAAAATGAGGCGTCTACGATATTTATATGCTTGAGCCATGTATATACAAATAGGCTTAAGAGGCATTGATAACACGGAAGTAAAAATTTTTATAAAATTAAAATAATATAAAAGAAGCTAAAATAACAAAAATTTGCAATTTACAAAAAAGAGTTTTCCGCGGGATTTGAACTCTCACCCAAGCCAAATAACATGTTTGTCAAAATAACTAAATTGGATTTAACCGGCGCCTCTGCCGACAGCGCTACCGCTTGCTTTCAACAACAGTAAATAAAACGAAATGACTTTCTTGTTATGACGCCTTATAGCAAAGAAAAGCCAGAGTAGCGGTTGAATACTTCAAGAACAATGCAAAAACAAATCAGTCGCATTTGAGATTCTTAGAAAACGCTAGAGTACGCATTTATGTGTACATACACACACACATACACACATAAAAGTGAGCGCGTGTATAAGAAGGCTGGAATGCTTGATGCTATGCGTGCAGACTTATGTGTATCTCTATGTATATATGTATATACATTATATACATACATATGTATATGCGTATATCTTATGAGGGCTATTTAAGAAGAAACAAATTTAAACTTATAAAATTGTTCGATTAAGAAAAAGTATTAAGTGCCCTTTATTAAAGCTCGCACCTTCCCAATAAAATATCTATTTTATAATAAAAACAAAATATGTAAGAAAAAAAAAAAAAAACATTGAAGGGGCATTGAACCTCCGCTACTCTAACATAACTCGCGTCGCCTTTAGCATCCACGCTATTGCCTTGCTTGACTATATGGTAGCTAAAATATAATAATGTAATAACAGAGCATCATCTGACAAAACTACAGTAACAGCTAGAAAATCCATAAATCAATCGCAATTCTTAGAATATGCAAAAAGACGCGCTTTTGTCTATACGCATAGAATAAACGATGAGTGTGTGCACATGTATTAGAAAATCGCGCTGATCTGCTGCTAGCTTCGAACCGGTATCCAAAATATAAATAAAATCAAAATTGTATAAAATTGATTTGAAGATCCTAGTTCTAAAGATGTACTAGATATAAACGGCAATAGCTATCGATGATTTTTTTTAAATTATAATGGGATCAACGTTTGGGCTGTGAATGAGTATTCTGCAATCGGTATCACCCGACTGCAACTTGTTTTTATAATGATGCTGAGATTCAGATTTATATTAAAAACTGTTACGATTGGTTGCTCAAGGGGGTTTGAGTGTTTACGGGTTTCTTTGTGTAACTCGTACTTGATTGTTGTTGTTTTCTTTAGTTGGCCCGCCTCTTCTCGAGCCGCCTCTAAGGTTTGTATTATTATACCCTGAACCCATTGAAAATGGGAAATCAGGGTATAATGTTTTTGTTGAAATGTATGTAACAGGCAGAAGGAGGCGTGGCAGACCCCATAAAGTATATATATTCTTGATCAGGGCGACGAACTGAGTCGATTTAGCCCTGTCCGTCTGTATGTCCGTCTGTCCGTCTGTCCGTATGTTTGAACGCGTCGATTTCAGAAGATATAGAAGCTAGAGACTTCAACTTTTTTTTTAAATGCTCGTATATAGCACGCGGATATCGAGCTTATCACTAAAAATCGATAACTCATCCCGTTATTTTTTTTATCGATCAAAAACCTTATCGAAATGCAGTTATAAAATTATATCTCCTACATCTTTAGAGCTAGAGTATCCAAATTTTAAATGTAGATTGATATGTGCGTTATAGAATTTCGATTTTTGTTCAATTTCACCCCCCACCCTTATATCCACCCCCTCACCCATAAGTTTGTAAAAGGCGTATTTCAAATACTAGAGACTTGAGCTTTGGCAATTATACGCATAGTAATGATAAAACCACAATCTGAAAGTTTCATGGAGAACGTACGTCCAGAAAAAAAGGTATTAAACAATTAAGTTCCCATAGTAAGCCCACACTGCAGCCCATGCGTGCGCGCCTATGGGTGTCTATGTATGTGTGTTTGCGTGTGTATGTGTGTGTTTGTGTAAGCAGAGAGACGCAAAAATGATTGAAATGGCTGCTGCTTGAAGGGTTCAGGGGATCTCGTAGTCGAGCACTCTCGACTAGAGTTTTCTTACTTGTTATTATTATAATTGTTATTGTAATACCTTTGGCCGCATCTGTTGTGATTGCGGCCCTTATATCTACCACGACCGAGGTTTCTGCCACGTTGAGAGTGATTTTGGTAAAACATAATAGTATTTGTTTCTTCGGCTACATCATTGGATGTTTCGATGTATGCAACTATTGCTTCATCTATATCGTTAAATAGACGAGAACGCATAACTGTCTTAACAGCTTTATTTAAGCAATTTTTCTTCATTGCTGATACAGCCTGTTTCGTACTGAGAGATCTAGCTTGTCTAGGGTATATTCGTTTTCATTATATGTATGCTCCCTCTAGAGACTTAGCCAATTTTTGTGTATATATGTACGTTGGGTGTTTTGTTTTTCGACGAAAGATTCACTAATCTTGCCGATAAATTATCATTTGACTCACCCTTAACGTTAGCTTTGAATCTGGTGATTATTTGATCTCATTGCTTATTAGGTTTCTAGCTGGGCCTTTAAGTTTTGTTTTAATTAAAAAAATGCCACTTGTTCATGTGCTCCCTGTATTGATTTTATCATTTCCAATGGATCCAGAAAACTACGCAAGTTGTCAGCTTTACCGCTGAAATCCGGTATAATCTTAGATGCAGGGTTTATGAACTCATGATTAGTGATTTCTGCTCTAATAAGCTGGAAATCGTTTCGGGATCTGAACAACAGTTTGTTTCTTCTGCTTCTAATAAGTTTAGTACCGCAGGTATTGTTAGATCTTGTAAATCTTTCTCTTTTATGTCACTGCTATGGTCTGATTGGCATTCATCTGAATCTATGTATGTGTACTTGGTCATATCTACTTGGAAATATCTAAATTATCTTTATTGAAACATTTTTTTATACCCTGATCCCATTGAAAATGGGGAAATCAGGGTGTAATGGTTTTGTTGAAATGTATGTAACAGAAAGAAGGAGGCGTGGCATACCCCACAAAGTATATATATTCTTGATCAGGGCGACGAGATAAGTTGATTTAGCCCTGTCCGTCTGTCTGTTCGTCCGTCCGTCTGTCCGTATGTATGAACGCGTCGATTTCAGAAGATATAAGAGCTAGAGACTTAAAAAATGTCCGTATAGACAGCGCGGATATCGAGTTTATCACAAAAAAATCGATAACACGTCCCATTATTTATTTTTATCGATCGGCGCTATTGAAGCTAGAGACTTGAAATTTGGAACACATACTCGCGTATATCTCCGATTTATAAAGTCACCAGTAAATTAGTGATTAGCTCCACGAGATCCACAGGCTGCACCTGTTTACCTGCGTATAGTTTTTTAACTACTATCTGCTCTGCCCCAAGAGTCATATTCGGCTGAGTTACAGAACTCTAATCATTCTCTTTCAATTGTCGGAATGGCCTTCTTCAACTGTTTTCTAGCTGCCTGGCAAGCTAATTAATTCTCAAAAAACGTAGACCGCATTTCGCTTGGATGCATTTGCGTCGAATGTTATCTATTTGTGCATACCACCAATACATAGGCTCATGTTGTCGCGTGAACTGCTTGCGGCGTAACATGCTGCTATTGCAGGCACTATGTATTTGGGCTACCATTTGGCATGCTTTCGCCTCAGCATTACGAGTCATGCCCGGCGACTGAATGGCATCCGAAAAGGCCGCGGGATCAAAAATATCCAGCCGATACGATTCCCTACATAAGGTTCAAGTTTAGAGACCCCAGTAACTTAAACTCAGCTTAACTACATCGAGAGCCCAAAAGTATGCACTCCTTTTAACAGCGACTTTATCCCTCAAATTAGGTTGCTGTCTTTGCTAAGACTTAAAAACTCACCAAAGTTAGTGAGCAGCTGATTGTCCGCTGCTATGTCCAGCACTACTGTCAGCTGTTAGAGTGAATGCACCCGATATACCAGAAACCATGTTAGTTGAAGAGCTAGAAAGCTGAAATTTGGTATGTAGGTTCGCGTCGACCATCCAAGTCCCTCAAGCTATGGCGGATATATCTACGCCCTTTGGGGGCGTGGCAAATCGGATAAAACGGTATCTCCGGAAGTCATAAAGCTAGAAAGTTGAAATTTTGCAAGTGAGCTAATGTCATGATTCTATAATGATTGATGAAAAAATTTTAAGTTAACGCCCACTAGAGGCGTGGCAAATCGGACCTGAAGATATAGTGATTTTTCAAAGTTTTCTATATTTTAGGCACTATTGATGCTAGAGACCTGAAATTTGGTATATATACGCGGGGTGACAACCCAAGTCCAACGAGCTATGGTGGATATATGTCCGCCCAAAGGGGGCGTGGCAAACCGCAAAAGCTTATATATCCTACAGTTTAAGAGCTAGAAGCTTCAAATTTGGATAGTTGAGTTACAGGTAACATCCTCTATCAATGTCCCAAAAGTAATTGTTACGCCTCTTTGGGGGCGTGACATATCGAAAAATACCCTGTAATTTTCACATTTTTTGAGCGTAAGCATTCAAATTTGGCATGTACGTTAGCGTTAGCTCGTTCTAAGAACTGGCCAAAAATGAGGCGTCTACGGCCACTAGGGGCGTGGCAATCGGCATTTGTAGTATCAAATTGCAACATTTATGCGTGAGCCATCTATGTATGTACATGTATATACAAATACGCTTAATAGGAATACGCTTAACACGGAAGTAAAAATTTTTATAAAATTTAAAAAATATAAAAGAAGCTAAAATAACAAAAATGTGCAATTTACAACAACTCGCACGCAAGTCAAATAGCATGTTTGTCAAAATAACTAAAATGAATTTCACCGGCGCCTCTGCCGACAGCGCTACCGCCTACTTTCAACAATAGTAAATAAATCGAAATGACATTCTTGTTACGACGCCTTATAGCAAGGAAAAGCCAGAGTGGCGGTTGAATACTTCAAGAACGATGCAAAAACAAATCAGTCGCATTTGAGATTCTTAGAAAACGCTAGAGTACGCATTTATGTGTACATACATACACACATAAAAGGGAGCGCGTGTATAAGAGGCTATGCGTGCAGACTTATGTCTATCTGTATGTATATATGTATATACATTATATACATACATATATTATGAGGGCCTTTTAAGAAGAAACAAATTTAAACTTATAAAATTGTTCGATTAAGAAAAAAAAAAGTATTAAGTGCCCTTCATTAAAGCTCGCACCTTCCCAATAAAATATCTATTTTATAATAAATAAATATGTATGAAAAAAAAAAAACACACACAAAATATAACATTGAAAGGGCTTTGAACCTCCGCTACTCTAACAACTCTATGCAACTATTGCTTCATCTATATCGTTAAATAGACGAGAACGCATAACTGTCTTAACAGCTTTATTTAAGCAATTTTTCTTCATTGCTGATACAGCCTGTTTCGTACTGAGAGATCTAGCTTGTCTAGGGTATATTCGTTTTCATTATATGTATGCTCCCTCTAGAGACTTAGCCAATTTTTGTGTATATATGTACGTTGGGTGTTTTGTTTTTCGACGAAAGATTCACTAATCTTGCCGATAAATTATCATTTGACTCACCCTTAACGTTAGCTTTGAATCTGGTGATTATTTGATCTCATTGCTTATTAGGTTTCTAGCTGGGCCTTTAAGTTTTGTTTTAATTAAAGAAATGCCACTTGTTCATGTGCTCCCTGTATTGATTTTATCATTTCCAATGGATCCAGAAAACTACGCAAGTTGTCAGCTTTACCGCTGAAATCCGGTATAATCTTAGATGCAGGGTTTATGAACTCATGATTAGTGATTTCTGCTCTAATAAGCTGGAAATCGTTTCGGGATCTGAACAACAGTTTGTTTCTTCTGCTTCTAATAAGTTTAGTACCGCAGGTATTGTTAGATCTTGTAAATCTTTCTCTTTTATGTCACTGCTATGGTCTGATTGGCATTCATCTGAATCTATGTATGTGTACTTGGTCATATCTACTTGGAAATATCTAAATTATCTTTATTGAAACATTTTTTTATACCCTGATCCCATTGAAAATGGGGAAATCAGGGTGTAATGGTTTTGTTGAAATGTATGTAACAGAAAGAAGGAGGCGTGGCATACCCCACAAAGTATATATATTCTTGATCAGGGCGACGAGATAAGTTGATTTAGCCCTGTCCGTCTGTCTGTTCGTCCGTCCGTCTGTCCGTATGTATGAACGCGTCGATTTCAGAAGATATAAGAGCTAGAGACTTAAAAAATGTCCGTATAGACAGCGCGGATATCGAGTTTATCACAAAAAAATCGATAACACGTCCCATTATTTATTTTTATCGATCGGCGCTATTGAAGCTAGAGACTTGAAATTTGGAACACATACTCGCGTATATCTCCGATTTATAAAGTCACCAGTAAATTAGTGATTAGCTCCACGAGATCCACAGGCTGCACCTGTTTACCTGCGTATAGTTTTTTAACTACTATCTGCTCTGCCCCAAGAGTCATATTCGGCTGAGTTACAGAACTCTAATCATTCTCTTTCAATTGTCGGAATGGCCTTCTTCAACTGTTTTCTAGCTGCCTGGCAAGCTAATTAATTCTCAAAAAACGTAGACCGCATTTCGCTTGGATGCATTTGCGTCGAATGTTATCTATTTGTGCATACCACCAATACATAGGCTCATGTTGTCGCGTGAACTGCTTGCGGCGTAACATGCTGCTATTGCAGGCACTATGTATTTGGGCTACCATTTGGCATGCTTTCGCCTCAGCATTACGAGTCATGCCCGGCGACTGAATGGCATCCGAAAAGGCCGCGGGATCAAAAATATCCAGCCGATACGATTCCCTACATAAGGTTCAAGTTTAGAGACCCCAGTAACTTAAACTCAGCTTAACTACATCGAGAGCCCAAAAGTATGCACTCCTTTTAACAGCGACTTTATCCCTCAAATTAGGTTGCTGTCTTTGCTAAGACTTAAAAACTCACCAAAGTTAGTGAGCAGCTGATTGTCCGCTGCTATGTCCAGCACTACTGTCAGCTGTTAGAGTGAATGCACCCGATATACCAGAAACCATGTTAGTTGAAGAGCTAGAAAGCTGAAATTTGGTATGTAGGTTCGCGTCGACCATCCAAGTCCCTCAAGCTATGGCGGATATATCTACGCCCTTTGGGGGCGTGGCAAATCGGATAAAACGGTATCTCCGGAAGTCATAAAGCTAGAAAGTTGAAATTTTGCAAGTGAGCTAATGTCATGATTCTATAATGATTGATGAAAAAATTTTAAGTTAACGCCCACTAGAGGCGTGGCAAATCGGACCTGAAGATATAGTGATTTTTCAAAGTTTTCTATATTTTAGGCACTATTGATGCTAGAGACCTGAAATTTGGTATATATACGCGGGGTGACAACCCAAGTCCAACGAGCTATGGTGGATATATGTCCGCCCAAAGGGGGCGTGGCAAACCGCAAAAGCTTATATATCCTACAGTTTAAGAGCTAGAAGCTTCAAATTTGGATAGTTGAGTTACAGGTAACATCCTCTATCAATGTCCCAAAAGTAATTGTTACGCCTCTTTGGGGGCGTGACATATCGAAAAATACCCTGTAATTTTCACATTTTTTGAGCGTAAGCATTCAAATTTGGCATGTACGTTAGCGTTAGCTCGTTCTAAGAACTGGCCAAAAATGAGGCGTCTACGGCCACTAGGGGCGTGGCAATCGGCATTTGTAGTATCAAATTGCAACATTTATGCGTGAGCCATCTATGTATGTACATGTATATACAAATACGCTTAATAGGAATACGCTTAACACGGAAGTAAAAATTTTTATAAAATTTAAAAAATATAAAAGAAGCTAAAATAACAAAAATGTGCAATTTACAACAACTCGCACGCAAGTCAAATAGCATGTTTGTCAAAATAACTAAAATGAATTTCACCGGCGCCTCTGCCGACAGCGCTACCGCCTACTTTCAACAATAGTAAATAAATCGAAATGACATTCTTGTTACGACGCCTTATAGCAAGGAAAAGCCAGAGTGGCGGTTGAATACTTCAAGAACAATGCAAAAACAAATCAGTCGCATTTGAGATTCTTAGAAAACGCTAGAGTACGCATTTATGTGTACATACATACACACATAAAAGGGAGCGCGTGTATAAGAGGCTATGCGTGCAGACTTATGTCTATCTGTATGTATATATGTATATACATTATATACATACATATATTATGAGGGCCTTTTAAGAAGAAACAAATTTAAACTTATAAAATTGTTCGATTAAGAAAAAAAAGTATTAAGTGCCCTTCATTAAAGCTCGCACCTTCCCAATAAAATATCTATTTTATAATAAATAAATATGTATGAAAAAAAAAAACACACAAAATATAACATTGAAAGGGCTTTGAACCTCCGCTACTCTAACAACTCGCGTCGCCTTTAGCACCCACGCTATTGCCTTGCTTGACTATGTGGTAGCTAATATACAATAACGTAATAACAGAGCATCATCTGACAAAACTACAGTAACAGCTAGAAAATCCATAAATCAATCGCAATTCTTAGAATATGCAAAAAGGCGCGCTTTTGTCTGTACGCATAGAATAAACGATGAGTGTGTGCACATGTATTAGAAAATCGCGCTGATCTGCTGCTAGCTTCGAACCGGTATTCACAATATACAAAAATCGAAATTGTATAAAATTGATTTGAAGATCCTAGTTCTAAAGATGTACTAGATATAAACGGCAATAGCTATCGATGATTTTTTTTAAATTATAATGGGATCAACGTTTGGGCTGTGAATGAGTATTCTGCAATCGGTATCGCCCGACTGCAACGTTCTTACTTGTTATTATTTGCGCAAGTGTAAAACTGTGAAATATTTTCGCGCTTAAAAAGAAAAGAAAAGAGGAAAGCCCTGACGCCAAAACAGTGTCGCTATTGCCCCTCTCTTGCACCACTGGAATCTACCACTGGAGTACTTCACGAACCGCCGCGCAGTAAGTCTCTGGTAATTTTCAAGGTCGCTGGGTACGTCGCGACCATAGCATGCAAGTTTTCTTCAGTTCTTTCCTTTTCAAAGGTAAAAACTCGGATCAAGCTATAGTCAACGATGAATCACAATAACATCGACCGCACTGTATGTGTGAGTGTTTTTTTTTATATTCGTTTATTGACATTTTTATTATTACAATTTGCAAGTTGTGTGGTGGCTAGGATAGCGCGCGATGCTTGCGGGACGGCCGTAAAGCATTGCTTCGCAAGCACTATGCGCTAACTTAGCCTGGGACAGCTCGTCTTCTTATTCGCTCGACTCTGCAGAGCTCCATCATCACTGTGGCCGCGAAGGTTCTTGTTAGTTCTCAGGCCTCCTCCGATTCCAGCATGGCGTTGACTATGTTGTCCGCTCTGATGGAGCGGCCCAATGCCTCTTCTAGACGACGCCTCTCCTCCAGGAACCGTCCACATTCGAAAAAATGTGATTGGCGTCGTCCACATGCCCTCGCCCGAACCAGGGGCACTCGTCAGATTCCTCGTGGCCAAAGCGCTTCAAATAGCTCCGAAAGCACCCATGTCCCAAGAGGATCTGCGTAAGGTAGAAGTTAATCTCGCCGTGTTTGCGTTTAACCCATGGTTCGAGCTCGGGGATGAGCTTGAGCGTCCACCGCCCTTTGGCTGAGCTATTCCACTTTCTTTGCCATCGTGCAATGCTGTTCGCCCTGACAGCGTTGTGTCGCACAGGCGCGTGCGAATTCCGCTCCACGGCTTCGGCGACCAAGTCCTCCAGTGGCACCATGCCGGCTATGACGAGCGCCGCGTCATCGGAGACAGTCCTAAAAGCGCAGTCCGATTGCGCTCAGTCGGCAGATGGAGCAAATGCCCCGGATGTAGCTCGGCGTTGCCATCGCTCTTGCCCATATTGGCGCAGCATAGAGGATGACGGACCTAATGACGCTCATTAGGAGGAGACGTCGTTGCTGATTAGGTCCGCGAGTGTTAAGCATGATTCTTGAGAGAGCTCTACAAGAATCAGCTGCCTTTTTATGCACATATTCTAAGTGCTCGCGGAAAGTTAATCTTGTGTCTATCATGACGCCAAGATACTTTATCGCCCTCTTTGACGCAATGGTGACGCTGCCTATCTTTATGTTGGCAGTCTCCACTTTTTTGCGACTGCTTACTAGCACGGCTTCCGTCTTGTGTGCCGCTAGCTCGAGCCCAGCTCCTGTCAACCAGCTTCGTATGCGATTGATACTATCGCTGCACATATCCTCTGTATCTTTGAGCTCCTTTCCTATGGCTACGACAGCTACATCATCAGCAAAACCAATGGTGTGCGCACCTGCTGGTAGTTCCAAGCGCAGTACGCCGTCGTACATGATGTTCCATAGGAGAGGCCCCAGCACTGAGCCTTGGGGTACTCCAGCTGACACTGTATGAGTTTGGGGACCCTCACTCGTGTTGTATACCAGAGTTCTTCCTCCGAAGTAGCTCTTTATTATCTCTTTTAGATATTTAGGGATATTATATTGTGACAGCGCATTCAGTATCATATCCCAACTAGCTGTGTTGAAGGCATTCCTTACATCCAGGGTCGGGTTTGAGTGTTTACGGGTTTCTTTGTGTAACTCGTACTTGATTGTTGTTGTTTTCTTTAGTTGGGCCGCCTCTTCTCGAGCCGCCTCTAAGGTTTGTATTATTATACCCTGAACCCATTGAAAATGGGAAATCAGGGTATAATGTTTTTGTTGAAATGTATGTAACAAGTATATGTATATATATTCTTGATCAGGGCGACGAACTGAGTCGATTTAGCCCTGTCCGTCTGTATGTCCGTCTGTCCGTATGTTTGAACGCGTCGATTTCAGAAGATATAGAAGCTAGAGACTTCAACTTTTTTTTTAAATGCTCGTATATAGCACGCGGATATCGAGTTTATCACTAAAAATCGATAACTCATCCCGTTATTTTTTTTATCGATCAAAAACCTTATCGAAATGCAGTTATAAAATTATATCTCCTACATCTTTAGAGCTAGAGTATCCAAAATTTAAATGTAGATTGATATGTACGTTATAGAATTGCGATTTTTGTTCAATTTCACCCCCCACCCTTATATCCACCCCCTCACCCATAAGTTTTTAAAAGGCGTATTTCAAATACTAGAGACTTGAGCTTTGGCAATTATACGCATAGTAATGATAAAACCACAATCTGAAAGTTTCATGGAGAACGTACGTCCAGAAAAAAAGTTATTAAACAATTAAGTTCCCATAGTAAGCCCACACTGCAGCCCATGCGTGCGCGCCTATGGGTGTCTATGTATGTGTGTTTGCGTGTGTATGTGTGTGTTTGTGTAAGCAGAGAGACGCAAAAATGATTGAAATGGCTGCTGCTTGAAGGGTTCAGGGGATCTCGTAGTCGAGCACTCTCGACTAGAGTTTTCTTACTTGTTATTATTATAATTGTTATTGTAATACCTTTGGCCGCATCTGTTGTGATTGCGGCCATTATATCTACCACGACCGAGGTTTCTGCCACGTTGAGAGTGATTTTGGTAAAACATAATAGTATTTGTTTCTTCGGCTACATCATTGGATGTTTCGATGTATGCAACTATTGCTTCATCTATATCGTTAAATAGACGAGAACGCATAACTGCCTTAACAGCTTTATTTAAGCAATTTTTCTTCATTGCTGATACAGCCTGTTTCGTACTGAGAGATCTAGCTTGTCTAGGGTATATTCGTTTTCATTATATGTATGCTCCCTCTAGAGACTTAGCCAATTTTTGTGTATATATGTACGTTGGGTGTTTTGTTTTTCGACGAAAGATTCACTAATCTTGCCGATAAATTATCATTTGACTCACCCTTAACGTTAGCTTTGAATCTGGTGATTATTTGATCTCATTGCTTATTAGGTTTCTAGCTGGGCCTTTAAGTTTTGTTTTAATTAAAGAAATGCCACTTGTTCATGTGCTCCCTGTATTGATTTTATCATTTCCAATGGATCCAGAAAACTACGCAAGTTGTCAGCTTTACCGCTGAAATCCGGTATAATCTTAGATGCAGGGTTTATGAACTCATGATTAGTGATTTCTGCTCTAATAAGCTGGAAATCGTTTCGGGATCTGAACAACAGTTTGTTTCTTCTGCTTCTAATAAGTTTAGTACCGCAGGTATTGTTAGATCTTGTAAATCTTTCTCTTTTATGTCACTGCTATGGTCTGATTGGCATTCATCTGAATCTATGTATGTGTACTTGGTCATATCTACTTGGAAATATCTAAATTATCTTTATTGAAACATTTTTTTATACCCTGATCCCATTGAAAATGGGGAAATCAGGGTGTAATGGTTTTGTTGAAATGTATGTAACAGAAAGAAGGAGGCGTGGCATACCCCACAAAGTATATATATTCTTGATCAGGGCGACGAGATAAGTTGATTTAGCCCTGTCCGTCTGTCTGTTCGTCCGTCCGTCTGTCCGTATGTATGAACGCGTCTATTTCAGAAGATATAAGAGCTAGAGACTTAAAAAATGTCCGTATAGACAGCGCGGATATCGAGTTTATCACAAAAAAATCGATAACACGTCCCATTATTTATTTTTATCGATCGGCGCTATTGAAGCTAGAGACTTGAAATTTGAAACACATACTCGCGTATATCTCCGATTTATAAAGTCACCAGTAAATTAGTGATTAGCTCCACGAGATCCACAGGCTGCACCTGTTTACCTGCGTATAGTTTTTTAACTACTATCTGCTCTGCCCCAAGAGTCATATTCGGCTGAGTTACAGAACTCTAATCATTCTCTTTCAATTGTCGGAATGGCCTTCTTATACGATACGATTCCCTACATAAGGTTCAAGTTTAGAGACCCCAGTAACTTAAACTCAGCTTAACTACATCGAAAGCCCAAAAGTATGCACTCCTTTTAACAGCGACTTTATCCCTCAAATTAGGTTGCTGTCTTTGCTAAGACTTAAAAACTCACCAAAGTTAGTGAGCAGCTGATTGTCCGCTGCTATGTCCAGCACTACTGTCAGCTGTTAGAGTGAATGCACCCGATATACCAGAAACCATGTTAGTTGAAGAGCTAGAAAGCTGAAATTTGGTATGTAGGTTCGCGTCGACCATCCAAGTCCCTCAAGCTATGGCGGATATATCTACGCCCTTTGGGGGCGTGGTAAATCGGATAAAACGGTATCTCCGGAAGTCATAAAGCTAGAAAGTTGAAATTTTGCAAGTGAGCTAATGTCATGATTCTATAATGATTGATGAAAAAATTTTATGTTAACGCCCACTAGAGGCGTGGCAAATCGGACCTGAAGATATAGTGATTTTTCAAAGTTTGCTATATTTTAGGCACTATTGATGCTAGAGACCTGAAATTTGGTATATATACGCGGGGTGACAACCCAAGTCCAACGAGCTATGGTGGATATATGTCCGCCCAAAAGGGGCGTGGCAAACCGCAAAAGCTTATATATCCTACAGTTTAAGAGCTAGAAGCTTCAAATTTGGATAGTTGAGTTACAGGTAACATCCTCTATCAATGTCCCAAAAGTAATTGTTACGCCTCTTTGGGGGCGTGACATATCGAAAAATACCCTGTAATTTCCACATTTTTTGAGCGTAAGCATTCAAATTTGGCATGTACGTTAGCGTTAGCTCGTTCTAAGAACTGGCCAAAAATGAGGCGTCTACGGCCACTAGGGGCGTGGCAATCGGCATTTGTAGTATCAAATTGCAACATTTATGCGTGAGCCATCTATGTATGTACATGTATATACAAATACGCTTAATAGGAATACGCTTAACACGGAAGTAAAAATTTTTATAAAATTTAAAAAATATAAAAGAAGCTAAAATAACAAAAATGTGCAATTTACAACAACTCGCACGCAAGTCAAATAGCATGTTTGTCAAAATAACTAAAATGAATTTCACCGGCGCCTCTGCCGACAGCGCTACCGCCTACTTTCAACAACAGTAAATAAATCGAAATGACATTCTTGTTATGACGCCTTATAGCAAAGAAAAGCCAGAGTAGCGGTTGAATACTTCAAGAACAATGCAAAAACAAATCAGTCGCATTTGAGATTCTTAGAAAACGCTAGAGTACGCATTTATGTGTACATACACACACATACACACATAAAAGTGAGCGCGTGTATAAGAAGGCTGGAATGCTTGATGCTATGCGTGCAGACTTATGTGTATCTCTATGTATATACATTATATACATACATATGTATATGCGTATATCTTATGAGGGCTATTTAAGAAGAAACAAATTTAAACTTATAAAATTGTTCGATTAAGAAAAAGTATTAAGTGCCCTTTATTAAAGCTCGCACCTTCCCAATAAAATATCTATTTTATAATAAAAACAAAATATGTAAGAAAAAAAAAAAACATTGAAGGGGCATTGAACCTCCGCTACTCTAACATAACTCGCGTCGCCTTTAGCATCCACGCTATTGCCTTGCTTGACTATATGGTAGCTAAAATATAATAATGTAATAACAGAGCATCATCTGACAAAACTACAGTAACAGCTAGAAAATCCATAAATCAATCGCAATTCTTAGAATATGCAAAAAGGCGCGCTTTTGTCTGTACGCATAGAATAAACGATGAGTGTGTGCACATGTATTAGAAATCCGCGCTGATCTGCTACTAGCTTCGAACCGGTATTCACAATATACAAAAATCAAAATTGTATAAAATTGATTTGAAGATCCTAGTTCTAAAGATGTACTAGATATAAACGGCAATAGCTATCGATGATTTTTTTTTAATTATAATGGGATCAACGTTTGGGCTGTGAATGAGTATTCTGCAATCGGTATCGCCCGACTGCAACGTTCTTACTTGTTATTATTTGCGCAAGTGTAAAACTGTGAAATATTTTCGCGCTTAAAAAGAAAAGAAAAGAGGAAAGCCCTGACGCCAAAACAGTGTCGCTATTGCCCCTCTCTTGCACCACTGGAATCTACCACTGGAGTACTTCACGAACCGCCGCGCAGTAAGTCTCTGGTAATTTTCGAGGTCGCTGGGTACGTCGCGACCATAGCATGCAAGTTTTCTTCAGTTCTTTCCTTTTCAAAGGTAAAAACTCGGATCAAGCTATAGTCAACGATGAATCACAATAACATCGACCGCACTGTATGTGTGAGTGTTTTTTTTTTATATTCGTTTATTGACATTTTTATTATTACAATTTGCAAGTTGTGTGGTGGCTAGGATAGCGCGCGATGCTTGCGGGACGGCCGTAAAGCATTGCTTCGCAAGCACTATGCGCTAACTTAGCCTGGGACAGCTCGTCTTCTTATTCGCTCGACTCTGCAGAGCTCCATCATCACTGTGGCCGCGAAGGTTCTTGTTAGTTCTCAGGCCTCCTCCGATTCCAGCATGGCGTTGATTATGTTGTCCGCTCTGATGGAGCGGCCCAATGCCTCTTCTAGACGACGCCTCTCCTCCAGGAACCGTCCACATTCGAAAAAATGTGATTGGCGTCTTCCACATGCCCTCGCCCGAACCAGGGCACTCGTCAGATTCCTCGTAGCCAAAGCGCTTCAAATAGCTCCGAAAGCACCCATGTCCCAAGAGGATCTGCGTAAGGTAGAAGTTAATCTCGCCGTGTTTGCGTTTAACCCATGGTTCGAGCTCGGGGATGAGCTTGAGCGTCCACCGCCCTTTGGCTGAGCTATTCCACTTTCTTTGCCATCGTGCAATGCTGTTCGCCCTGACAGCGTTGTGTCGCACAGGCGCGTGCGAATTCCGCTCCACGGCTTCGGCGACCAAGTCCTCCAGTGGCACCATGCCGGCTATGACGAGCGCCGCGTCATCGGAGACAGTCCTAAAAGCGCAGTCCGATTGCGCTCAGTCGGCAGATGGAGCAAATGCCCCGGATGTAGCTCGGCGTTGCCATCGCTCTTGCCCATATTGGCGCAGCATAGAGGATGACGGACCTAATGACGCTCATTAGGAGGAGACGTCGTTGCTGATTAGGTCCGCGAGTGTTAAGCATGATTCTTGAGAGAGCTCTACAAGAATCAGCTGCCTTTTTATGCACATATTCTAAGTGCTCGCGGAAAGTTAATCTTGTGTCTATCATGACGCCAAGATACTTTATCGCCCTCTTTGACGCAATGGTGACGCTGCCTATCTTTATGTTGGCAGTCTCCACTTTTTTGCGACTGCTTACTAGCACGGCTTCCGTCTTGTGTGCCGCTAGCTCGAGCCCAGCTCCTGTCAACCAGCTTCGTATGCGATTGATACTATCGCTGCACATATCCTCTGTATCTTTGAGCTCCTTTCCTATGGCTACGACAGCTACATCATCAGCAAAACCAATGGTGTGCGCACCTGCTGGTAGTTCCAAGCGCAGTACGCCGTCGTACATGATGTTCCATAGGAGAGGCCCCAGCACTGAGCCTTGGGGTACTCCAGCTGACACTGTATGAGTTTGGGGACCCTCACTCGTGTTGTATACCAGAGTTCTTCCTCCGAAGTAGCTCTTTATTATCTCTTTTAGATATTTAGGGATATTATATTGTGACAGCGCATTCAGTATCATATCCCAACTAGCTGTGTTGAAGGCATTCCTTACATCCAGGGTCGGGTTTGAGTGTTTACGGGTTTCTTTGTGTAACTCGTACTTGATTGTTGTTGTTTTCTTTAGTTGGGCCGCCTCTTCTCGAGCCGCCTCTAAGGTTTGTATTATTATACCCTGAACCCATTGAAAATGGGAAATCAGGGTATAATGTTTTTGTTGAAATGTATGTAACAGGCAGAAGGAGGCGTGGCAGACCCCATAAAGTATATATATTCTTGATCAGGGCGACGAACTGAGTCGATTTAGCCCTGTCCGTCTGTATGTCCGTCTGTCCGTATGTTTGAACGCGTCGATTTCAGAAGATATAGAAGCTAGAGACTTCAACTTTTTTTTAAATGCTCGTATATAGCACGCGGATATCGAGTTTATCACTAAAAATCGATAACTCATCCCGTTATTTTTTTTATCGATCAAAAACCTTATCGAAATGCAGTTATAAAATTATATCTCCTACATCTTTAGAGCTAGAGTATCCAAATTTTAAATGTAGATTGATATGTACGTTATAGAATTTCGATTTTTGTTCAATTTCACCCCCCACCCTTATATCCACCCCCTCACCCATAAGTTTGTAAAAGGCGTATTTCAAATACTAGAGACTTGAGCTTTGGCAAATATACGCATAGTAACCACAATCTGAAAGTTTCATGGAGAACGTACGTCCAGAAAAAAAGTTATTAAACAATTAAGTTCCCATAGTAAGCCCACACTGCAGCCCATGCGTGCGCGCCTATGGGTGTCTATGTATGTGTGTTTGCGTGTGTATGTGTGTGTTTGTGTAAGCAGAGAGACGCAAAAATGATTGAAATGGCTGCTGCTTGAAGGGTTCAGGGGATCTCGTAGTCGAGCACTCTCGACTAGAGTTTTCTTACTTGTTATTATTATAATTGTTATTGTAATACCTTTGGCCGCATCTGTTGTGATTGCGGCCATTATATCTACCACGACCGAGGTTTCTGCCACGTTGAGAGTGATTTTGGTAAAACATAATAGTATTTGTTTCTTCGGCTACATCATTGGATGTTTCGATGTATGCAACTATTGCTTCATCTATATCGTTAAATAGACGAGAACGCATAACTGTCTTAACAGCTTTATTTAAGCAATTTTTCTTCATTGCTGATACAGCCTGTTTCGTACTGAGAGATCTAGCTTGTCTAGGGTATATTCGTTTTCATTATATGTATGCTCCCTCTAGAGACTTAGCCAATTTTTGTGTATATATGTACGTTGGGTGTTTTGTTTTTCGACGAAAGATTCACTAATCTTGCCGATAAATTATCATTTGACTCACCCTTAACGTTAGCTTTGAATCTGGTGATTATTTGATCTCATTGCTTATTAGGTTTCTAGCTGGGCCTTTAAGTTTTGTTTTAATTAAAGAAATGCCACTTGTTCATGTGCTCCCTGTATTGATTTTATCATCCAGAAAACTACGCAAGTTGCTTTACCGCTTTGTTTCTTCTGCTTCTAATAAGTTTAGTACCGCAGGTATTGTTAGATCTTGTAAATCTTTCTCTTTTATGTCACTGCTATGGTCTGATTGGGATTCATCTGAATCTATGTATGTGTACTTGGTCATATCTACTTGGAAATATCTAAATTATCTTTATTGAAACATTTTTTTATACCCTGATCCCATTGAAAATGGGGAAATCAGGGTGTAATGGTTTTGTTGAAATGTATGTAACAGAAAGAAGGAGGCGTGGCATACCCCACAAAGTATATATATTCTTGATCAGGGCGACGAGATAAGTTGATTTAGCCCTGTCCGTCTGTCTGTTCGTCCGTCCGTCTGTCCGTATGTATGAACGCGTCGATTTCAGAAGATATAAGAGCTAGAGACTTAAAAAATGTCCGTATAGACAGCGCGGATATCGAGTTTATCACAAAAAAATCGATAACACGTCCCATTATTTATTTTTATCGATCGGCGCTATTGAAGCTAGAGACTTGAAATTTGGAACACATACTCGCGTATATCTCCGATTTATAAAGTCACCAGTAAATTAGTGATTAGCTCCACGAGATCCACAGGCTGCACCTGTTTACCTGCGTATAGTTTTTTAACTACTATCTGCTCTGCCCCAAGAGTCATATTCGGCTGAGTTACAGAACTCTAATCATTCTCTTTCAATTGTCGGAATGGCCTTCTTATACGATACGATTCCCTACATAAGGTTCAAGTTTAGAGACCCCAGTAACTTAAACTCAGCTTAACTACATCGAGAGCCCAAAAGTATGCACTCCTTTTAACAGCGACTTTATCCCTCAAATTAGGTTGCTGTCTTTGCTAAGACTTAAAAACTCACCAAAGTTAGTGAGCAGCTGATTGTCCGCTGCTATGTCCAGCACTACTGTCAGCTGTTAGAGTGAATGCACCCGATATACCAGAAACCATGTTAGTTGAAGAGCTAGAAAGCTGAAATTTGGTATGTAGGTTCGCGTCGACCATCCAAGTCCCTCAAGCTATGGCGGATATATCTACGCCCTTTGGGGGCGTGGCAAATCGGATAAAACGGTATCTCCGGAAGTCATAAAGCTAGAAAGTTGAAATTTTGCAAGTGAGCTAATGTCATGATTCTATAATGATTGATGAAAAAATTTTATGTTAACGCCCACTAGAGGCGTGGCAAATCGGACCTGAAGATATAGTGATTTTTCAAAGTTTGCTATATTTTAGGCACTATTGATGCTAGAGACCTGAAATTTGGTATATATACGCGGGGTGACAACCCAAGTCCAACGAGCTATGGTGGATATATGTCCGCCCAAAAGGGGCGTGGCAAACCGCAAAAGCTTATATATCCTACAGTTTAAGAGCTAGAAGCTTCAAATTTGGATAGTTGAGTTACAGGTAACATCCTCTATCAATGTCCCAAAAGTAATTGTTACGCCTCTTTGGAGGCGTGACATATCGAAAAATACCCTGTAATTTTCACATTTTTTGAGCGTAAGCATTCAAATTTGGCATGTACGTTAGCGTTAGCTCGTTCTAAGAACTGGCCAAAAATGAGGCGTCTACGGCCACTAGGGGCGTGGCAATCGGCATTTGTAGTATCAAATTGCAACATTTATGCGTGAGCCATCTATGTATGTACATGTATATACAAATACGCTTAATAGGAATACGCTTAACACGGAAGTAAAAATTTTTATAAAATTTAAAAAATATAAAAGAAGCTAAAATAACAAAAATGTGCAATTTACAACAACTCGCACGCAAGTCAAATAGCATGTTTGTCAAAATAACTAAAATGAATTTCACCGGCGCCTCTGCCGACAGCGCTACCGCCTACTTTCAACAACAGTAAATAAATCGAAATGACATTCTTGTTATGACGCCTTATAGCAAAGAAAAGCCAGAGTAGCGGTTGAATACTTCAAGAACAATGCAAAAACAAATCAGTCGCATTTGAGATTCTTAGAAAACGCTAGAGTACGCATTTATGTGTACATACACACACATACACACATAAAAGTGAGCGCGTGTATAAGAAGGCTGGAATGCTTGATGCTATGCGTGCAGACTTATGTGTATCTCTATGTATATACATTATATACATACATATGTATATGC
Organism: Drosophila mulleri; assembly: GCA_035047565.1. NCBI lineage: Eukaryota > Metazoa > Arthropoda > Insecta > Diptera > Drosophilidae > Drosophila > Drosophila mulleri. Next base: position 25,859,812 of record JAWNPK010000012.1, read on the forward strand.
GTATATCTTATGAGGGCTATTTAAGAAGAAACAAATTTAAACTTATAAAATTGTTCGATTAAGAAACAATAAAATATCTATTTTATAATAAAAACAAAATATGTAAGAAAAAAAAAAAACATTGAAGGGGCATTGAACCTCCGCTACTCTAACATAACTCGCGTCGCCTTTAGCATCCACGCTATTGCCTTGCTTGACTATATGGTAGCTAAAATATAATAATGTAATAACAGAGCATCATCTGACAAAACTACAGTAACAGCTAGAAAATCCATAAATCAATCGCAATTCTTAGAATATGCAAAAAGGCGCGCTTTTGTCTGTACGCATAGAATAAACGATGAGTGTGTGCACATGTATTAGAAAATCGCGCTGATCTGCTGCTAGCTTCGAACCGGTATTCACAATATACAAAAATCAAAATTGTATAAAATTGATTTGAAGATCCTAGTTCTAAAGATGTACTAGATATAAACGGCAATAGCTATCGATGATTTTTTTTTAATTATAATGGGATCAACGTTTGGGCTGTGAATGAGTATTCTGCAATCGGTATCACCCGACTGCAACGTTCTTACTTGTTATTATTTGCGCAAGTGTAAAACTGTGAAATATTTTCGCGCTTAAAAAGAAAAGAAAAGAGGAAAGCCCTGACGCCAAAACAGTGTCGCTATTGCCCGTCTCTTGCACCACTGGAATCTACCACTGGAGTACTTCACGAACCGCCGCGCAGTAAGTCTCTGGTAATTTTCGAGGTCGCTGGGTACGTCGCGACCATAGCATGCAAGTTTTCTTCAGTTCTTTCCTTTTCAAAGGTAAAAACTCGGATCAAGCTATAGTCAACGATGAATCACAATAACATCGACCGCACTGTATGTGTGAGTGTTTTTTTTTATATTCGTTTATTGACATTTTTATTATTACAATTTGCAAGTTGTGTGGTGGCTAGGATAGCGCGCGATGCTTGCGGGACGGCCGTAAAGCATTGCTTCGCAAGCACTATGCGCTAACTTAGCCTGGGACAGCTCGTCTTCTTATTCGCTCGACTCTGCAGAGCTCCATCATCACTGTGGCCGCGAAGGATCTTGTTAGTTCTCAGGCCTCCTCCGATTCCAGCATGGCGTTGACTATGTTGTCCGCTCTGATGGAGCGGCCCAATGCCTCTTCTAGACGACGCCTCTCCTCCAGGAACCGTCCACATTCGAAAAAATGTGATTGGCGTCTTCCACATGCCCTCGCCCGAACCAGGGGCACTCGTCAGTTTCCTCGTGGCCAAAGCGCTTCAAATAGCTCCGAAAGCACCCATGTCCCAAGAGGATCTGCGTAAGGTAGAAGTTAATCTCGCCGTGATTGCGGTTAACCCATGGTTCGAGCTCGGGGATGAGCTTGAGCGTCCACCGCCCTTTGGCTGAGCTATTCCACTTTCTTTGCCATCGTGCAATGCTGTTCGCCCTGACAGCGTTGTGTCGCACAGGCGCGTGCGAATTCCGCTCCACGGCTTCGGCGACCAAGTCCTCCAGTGGCACCATGCCGGCTATGACGAGCGCCGCGTCATCGGAGACAGTCCTAAAAGCGCAGTCCGATTGCGCTCAGTCGGCAGATGGAGCAAATGCCCCGGATGTAGCTCGGCGTTGCCATCGCTCTTGCCCATATTGGCGCAGCATAGAGGATGACGGACCTAATGACGCTCATTAGGAGGAGACGTCGTTGCTGATTAGGTCCGCGAGTGTTAAGCATGATTCTTGAGAGAGCTCTACAAGAATCAGCTGCCTTTTTATGCACATTCTAAGTGCTCGCGGAAAGTTAATCTTGTGTCTATCATGACGCCAAGATACTTTATCGCCCTCTTTGTCGCAATGGTGACGCTGCCTATCTTTATGTTGGCAGTCTCCACTTTTTTGCGACTGCTTACTAGCACGGCTTCCGTCTTGTGTGCCGCTAGCTCGAGCCCAGCTCCTGTCAACCAGCTTCGTATGCGATTGATACTATCGCTGCACATATCCTCTGTATCTTTGAGCTCCTTTCCTATGGCTACGACAGCTACATCATCAGCAAAACCAATGGTGTGCGCACCTGCTGGTAGTTCCAAGCGCAGTACGCCGTCGTACATGATGTTCCATAGGAGAGGCCCCAGCACTGAGCCTTGGGGTACTCCAGCTGACACTGTATGAGTTTGGGGACCCTCACTCGTGTTGTATACCAGAGTTCTTCCTCCGAAGTAGCTCTTTATTATCTCTTTTAGATATTTAGGGATATTATATTGTGACAGCGCATTCAGTATCATATCCCAACTAGCTGTGTTGAAGGCATTCCTTACATCCAGGGTCGCGATGATGCAGTATTCCTTCGTCCCGTGCCTCCATCTGGTGCCTTGAATAGCGGAAGTAGCCAGACCAACAACTTGGTTAAGCGCGTCCGTTGTTGACCGGGCCTTCCGGAATCCAAATTGGTTTGGTGACAGGCCTCCGGCGCTAGCAATCACAGTCTCCAGCCTAGAGCAGATCAATTTCTCCAACACCTTTCCCATGGTGTCTAAGAGACAGATCGGTCTGTACGAAGATGGCTCATCTGGTGGTTTGCCAGCCTTGGGTAGCAATACCAGATTCTGGGCTTTACATTTTGCCGGGAACGTCTCTTGAATTAGACATTCATTGAATAATTCGGAAAGTTACTAGGATTTCTTCATCTGTAACTAAAGCAATTTGAGTGCTCGTTGAGTCCTGATCAGCAGACTCGGATTCAGGGGCGTGAATGGAGCTTAAACTTTCTGAAAAGAGCGTTTCCACAATCGATTTAAGCTCTAGACGATCCGTAGGCTGAGTCGCACAACTCTAAAAAGCATTCTCTTTTGCTTGCCCGAATGGCCTTCTTCAGCTGTCTTCTAACTGCCTGGTAAGCTAATTGTTTCTCAAAACACGTATGTGTGTGAGTGTGCGTGTGCATGTGCGTGTTTCTTTTGTAAGCAGAAAGACGCGAAGAATTATTGAAATATCAGTTCTCCGAAGGGTTCAGGGGATTACCTAGTCGAGCAGTCTCGACTAGAGCTTTATTACTTGTTTTTTTTTTTTTTTTTTTTTTTTTTTTTTTTTTTTTTAAACTATAAATGAAATAGAAAACTCATTTAATTAAATATATGTCGTATCAGTATCATATTACGCTGTTCTTGAAGTTGTAATTTGATTTCTTGCTGCAGTAGTGTTAGGAAAGACTAACAATTCGTGTTAATCGATTGATTTAATATTGTAATGATAATTAATGGATGTATTGTTACTAGGAAAGACACAACTATAGCTGTTGCTGAACGTGGTCCCGGGTGTCGCTGGGCTCGAGCGAGACGGCTAGTTATGTCATTCGCAAAGGGTCGCTATGAGAATGAGAATGAGTTTTGTGTGACGGGCTTGGTAAAAGACAATTGAGCAAGAAGGAGCTTGGAAAAGGAAATTAAGCGACACCGGGAACTCGAACTATTAGGCGCACTTGTAATGAAAGGCAAGAACGAGACTTCCGAGATTTCTCGATCGCGAGTCCCGCCGCTAGTCAAACCACCAATTCACTTTTTATACCCTGAACCCATTGAAAATGGGAAATCGGGGTATAATGGTTTTCTGAAAATTATGTAACAGGCTGAAGGAATCATCGCAGATCCCATAAAATATATATATTCTTGATCAGGGCGATGAGCTGAGTTGATAAAACCCTGTGCATCTGTCCGTCCGTTCGTATGAGTGCGTCAATCTGCTGCTGATGTGTTTCTAAGAATGTGCTAGCTGCTGCACGTGCGTTTGTTAATTGGCTAAATATTTTATTATTTTTAACGTCGATAGACTTAACGGAATTCAAAGAAACTTTCAGCATATGATCTGCATATTCTATTGAAATTTGAAATTGAAAAAATTCAATGTTTTTATTTAATAAAATCATAACAGGATGAACGAATTTTAAAGTTAAACTCGACATTCGCGCTGTATATACAATCATTTAAAAAAAATTATATTGATATAAAAAAAAACCTCTAGCTCTTATATCTTTGAAATCGACGCGTTCAAAAATACTGACCGACGGACAGACGGACAGGGCTAAATCGACTCAGCTCGTCGCTCTGATCAAGAATATATATACTTTGTGGGGTCTGCCACGCCTCCTTCTGCGTGTTACACATATATCAGGTCTCTAGCATCAATAATGCCTAAAATATAGCAAAATTTGAAAAATTACTATATCTTCAGGTTCGATTTTCCACGCTCCTAGTGGGCTTAGATATAAATTAATCAGTATTTATAGAATCATAACATTAGCTTACGTGCAAAATTTTAACGTTCGAGCTTTAAAGCTCTAGGAGATACAGGTTTATTCGATTTGCCACGCCCTCAATAGGCGTAGATATATCCACCATAACTTGTTGGACTTGGCTAGTCAACGCGGATCTACATACAATTTCAGCTTTCTAGCTCTTAACATGATTTCTGCCATTGGAAAATGTATTTTACGATTTGCCATGCCCCTATTGGGCGGAGTATGCGTTCCAAATTTAAAATCTCTACATTCAATAGCGCCGAAATGAACTGCGTTCATACGGACAGACAAACAGACGGATGGGCAGGAAGGCGGTCATAGCACAAAACCAATATACTAATTCACTTTTGTGAATGAGTATACAAATTTCAAGTCTCTAGCTATTATATCTTCTGAGATCGATGCGTTCAAAGTATATTCCAGTATACCCTGATTTCCCATTTTCAATGGGTCCAGGATATAACAAGTAAGAAAACTCTAAGCGAGAGTGCTCTGAACCAAAAAAAATACACTGTTTGAAGCTGCCAAGCATTTTCGATAACTCTGGCTCCAATAATTTACGAAGGCACAAAATAAAAGCCTCTTTAATTGAGCTTATTATTTATTAATTTAATGTCGAATCTGTGGTAACGGTTTAGGCAAATATGTAGGTGTTGCGCGAATGAAGACAATTTTTATACCCTGAACCCATTAAAAATGGGTAATCAGGGTATAATGGTTTTGTTGAAATGTATGTAACAGGCAGAAGGAGGCGTGACAGACCCCACAAAGTATATATATATATTCTTGATCAGGGTGACGAGCTGAGTCGATATAGCCCTGTCCGTATGTCTGTCCGTCCGTCCGTCTGTCCGTATGTTTGAACGCGTCGATTTCAGAAGATATAAGAGCTAGAGACTTCAATTTTTTTTTTAAAATGGCCGTAAATACAGCGCGCATATCGAGTTTATCACCAAAAATCGATAACTCATCTCGTTATTTTTTATCGATAAAACACCTTATCGAAAGTTAATTATAAAATTATATATTCTAATCTTTAGAGCTAGAGTATCCAAATTTCAAATGTAGATTTATATGTACGTTATAGAATTTAAATTTTTGTTCAATTTCACCCCACCCCTATATCCACCCCCTCACCCTTATCTTTGTAAACGGCGTATTTCAAATACTAGATACTTGAGCTTCGGCACATACACGCATATTAATAATATAAACACAATCTAAAAGTTTCATGAAGAACGTACATCCACAAAAAAAGTTATTAAACAATTAAGTTCCCATAATAAGCCCCGACTGCAGCCCATGCGTGTTTATGCGTGTGCTGACTATGTGTGTCTATGTATGTGTGTTAGCGTGTGGATGTGTGTGTTTGTATAAGCAGAAAGACGCTAAAAATCTCGTAGTCGAGCAGTCTCGACTAGAGCTTTCTTACTAGTTATTACTACAATTGTCCCATTAAAAATTATAAATGCTCCACAATCGTTTCTTGTGTAAACAAAAAAGAAGCGAATAATTATTGAAATATCAGTCCAGCAGTCTCGACTAGAGCTTACTTACTTGTTTCAGAAATTTATTTTTGTATCCACTTTTATTGTGGCCAGGATATGACGTTTATCTCCGACAAAAAATTTTGGAGGTGAGCCTAATCTGGGTTAATTCTTCCATTTTTTATTTAATTTTCTATAGTAGCTCATAATTTTTTGAACACTAAAAGGGAGTCGCCCAATTTCACATACAAATTTCGCCCGTTCGTGGCGCTTTTAGTATCAACAATTAATGTTGATGTAAGGAGTATGCATAAACTTTATTTGCTGACTATATTTTTGTAAAGTATGATTAGTATAATGACTGTAATGTACTATATATTAAAGGAAATTAACTTACGTTGTTATTTTTATTTTATTTTCAGAAATACAAAACAGAGTTATACGACACGGTTGAAACAACAGAAACGCTTAAAAATGTTATTTTGAAAAGAGAAAAATCACAATCATTGCCTGAAACTCATGCAGGAGAGGAAATATCTGTTCCTCTGAATCTTGTTTCCAGTGAAAATAATGCAAAGTTAACATACAACGCCAAATAAAATTCAAGTAAACAAGCCATCACGCCTATATAACTTTAAATAAGGTCATAAAACCATTAAACCATTATATATATTAAATTTTGTAAAAAAAAAATGTTTTTAAATAAATTGGTTCAAGGTTTTGTTTTGATGGTGTGAATTACTAATGTATAATGCGTGGAAAGGATTACTTAATTTTGTTTAAACGTAAAGTAATAATTAAGCAATTATATATATTTCTTCTAATACATGATTCAGTATTTTTAACATTTAAAGTCTTTTCTAAGTAGACATTGAAATTAAAAAAAGCACTCACAACAAGCACTCACAAACCAAATATATTAATTTTTCCGCTTGAGTACTAAAAAAAACCCTGCACTTAACTATGAATTGCCCTAAGCAATTAATTACATCATTTATATGCTGTTATTAAATTTTACATTGCATATTTCCTTCGCTTTTTTTTTATATATGGATCGTTTCATTTTTAATGTATTAATACGTTTTTGTATTGAAATAGTCATTTCTTTCACTCACTACTTAATACTAACAAGTAACACATTAATAGCCTAAATTCAGGCAGACCGTTTATTTATCTTAATAATTTAAATAATGTATGTCTTTTTAACATATATATATTTTTTTTAAATTAAAAGGGCTTAGCTTCTTTTTATGTGGCTGGATTTCTGTATAGTTTTTACTTATTATCAGACATAGTTAAATTCTTAAATTAAAATGAATTTAAATGATACTATTTAAAAATTTCAAATAGTTAAATGTTTTGTTTAATCACTTATAATATAATTTAACTCTGTAACAATTTAATACCGTTTGAAATAGGGCTGTCAAATTAAAAAATAACAGTGATTAGTAATATTAGGTATTAATCTTTGGTAAACATTTTCGAATATAATACATTTTTGATATTCTGAGTATTTATATATTTTAAGTAATAATACCCGAAGGACAGCATTTTGATAGGTAATTTACGAATAGAATATATAAAATATTTTGAAAATTTTGGCAATTATCTGTTTTTATTTTCAAAAGCTTATTGTTTATTCCGCACAATTCTCTAGCTATAAAACATTTGTAAAATCTCTTGCCTGTAAATGAAAATCATGTGATAATAAAATAATCTCCACATTTTTTAAATAGTTAAACTATGCAATTCAAAGCAATATTCATAATACCAAGCAAGAATTTCAAGAAACAATTGAACAAATATTTATATTTCAAATAAGATAAATCTTAAAAAACAATAAGAGTTTTTTATCTTAATAAAATATGTAAAATATTTAAGCGAAGAAAAAGTTACACATTTATTTTTTCGAATTTAATAACTACAAACTTCTTTAACAGTTACAATAAAAAATGAAAATTAAAATAATAAAGGAGTTTCAAATTATTTGTTATTTTAACTTTAAGGCAATGTATCATTTCTGAAAGTATATTAAAAAATATATTGGATAGATTTGTTTACAACATTCAAATTTCAGCAAAGTATAACAAATATGAGTACTATTGTGAGACTACTACGATTTATACACAAACAAGTAAGGAAACTCTAGTCGAGAGTGCTCGACTAGATACTACCCTGAACCAAACTAATAAAAATGTACATTTAGTGTTGTTAAATTTTCAATTTAAACGTATTTAAAGATATAAGAGAAATAGAAGACTCATTTAATTAAATACTTGAATTTTTTAAAACAATTAAAAAAGTTAACCTATATTGCGCCCGCTCTGGGATTCGAACCCGAGACGTCTCGATCGTGCGACACGCTGCTTTCCACAACTCCACTTCACTTGTTGACAGACTAATGGCAAAACAGCAATACATTCACTGCTGCAGCGCCATCTAGCAAATCGAAACTAAACTAATTGTTTATTTTAATGTGTGTCTGCACACGTATAGTAAAACTGCTGTGACTGTTTCACGTGCGTTTGTTAATTGGCCAAACATTTGATGATTTTTAAAAAATTGATAGAACTAACGGAATTTAATGAAACTTTCAGCATATGATCTACATATTCCATTGAATATGTGACAAATTTAAAAAAATGAAAAATCATTCAGTGTGGTTAAATTTTCAATTTAAATGTATTTAAAAATATGAGAGAAATAGAAGACTCATTTCTGAAAGTATATTAAAAAATATATTGGATAGATTTGTTTACAACATGCAAATTTCAGCAAAGTATAACAAATATGAGTACTATTGTGAGACTACTACGATTTATAAACAAACAAGTAAGGAAACTTTAGTCGAGAGTGCTCGACTAGATACTACCCTGAACCAAACTAATAAAAATGTACATTTAGTGTGGTTAAATTTTCAATTTAAACGTATTTAAAAATATAAGAGAAATAGAAGACTCATTTAATTAAATACATGAATATTTTAAAACAATTAAAAAAGTTAACATAAATTGCGCCCGCTCTGGGATTCGAATCCGAGACTTCTCGATCGTGCGACACGCTGCTTTCCACAACTCCACTTCACTTGTTCACAGACTAATGGCAAAACAGCAATACATTCACTGCTGCAGCGCCATCTAGCAAATCGAGACTAAACTAATTGTTTATTTTAATGTGTGTGTGCACACGTATAGGAAAACTGCTGTGACTGTTTCACGTGCGTTTGTTAATTGGCCAAACATTTGATGATTTTTAAAAAATTGATAGAACTAACGGAATTTAATGAAACTTTCAGCATATGATCTACATATTCCATTGAATATGTGACAAATTTAAAAAAATGAAAAATCATTCACAATTGGCTATACTGGCGCCTGATTTGAACTTGAATGTTTTTATTCGATAAAAACATAACGGGATGATTTATCGATTTTTAGTGATAAACTCGACATCCGCGCTGTATATACGGTCATTTAAAAAAAATTCTAGTCTCTAGCTCTTATATCTTCGGAAATCGACGCGTTCAAACATACGGACAGACGGCCAGCCGGACGGACGGACAGACGGACATGGCTAAATCCAGTCAGTTCGTCGCCCTGATCAAGAATATATATACTTTGTGGGGTCTGCCACGCCTCCTTCTCCCTGTTACATACTTTTAACAAAACCATTATAACCTGACTTCCCATTTTCAATGGGTTCAGGGTATAAAATAAAAAAGAAAACAACATTGAAATGGCTTTGAACCTCCGCTGACAAAACTACAGTAACAGCTAGAAAATCCAGAAATCAATCGCAATTCTTAGAATATCAAAAAAGGCGCGCTTTTGTCTGTACGCATAGAATAAACGATGAGTGTGTGCACATGTATTAGAAAATCGCGCTGATCTGCTGATAGCTTGGAACCGGTATCCAAAATATACAAAAATCAAAATTGTATAAAATTGATTTGAAGATCCTAGTTCTAAAGATGTACTAGATATAAACGGCAATAGCAATCGATGATTTTTTTAATTATATTGGGATCAACATTTAGGCTGTGAATGAGTATTCTGTAATCGGTATCACCCGACTGAAACTTGTTTTTATAATGATGCTGAGATTCAGATTTATATTAAAGACTGTTACGATTGGTTGCTCAAGGGGGTTTGAGTGTTTTACGGGTTTCTTTGTGTAACTCGTACTTGATTGTTGTTGTTTTCTTTAGTTGGGCCGCCTCTTCTCGAGCCGCCTCTAAGGTTTGTATTATTATACCCTGAACCCATTGAAAATGGGAAATCAGGGTATAATGTTTTTGTTGAAATGTATGTAACAGGCAGAAGGAGGCGTGGCCGACCCCATAAAGTATATATAGTCTTGATCAGGGCGTCGAACTGAGTCGATTTAGCCCTGTCCGTCTGTATGTCCGTCTGTCCGTATGTTTGAACGCGTCGATTTCAGAAGATATAGAAGCTAGAGACTTCAACTTTTTTTAAAATGCTCGTATATAGCACGCGGATATCGAGTTTATCACTAAAAATCGATAACTCATCCCGTTATTTTTTTATCGATCAAAAACCTTATCGAAATGCAGTTATAAAATTATATCTCCTACATCTTTAGAGCTAGAGTATCTAAATTTTAAATGTAGATTGATATGTACGTTATAGAATTTCGATTTTTGTTCAATTTCACCCCCCACCCTTATATCCACCCCCTCACCCATAAGTTTGTAAAATTATTTCAAATACTAGAGACTTGAGCTTTGGCAATTATACGCATAGTAATGATAAAACCACAATCTGAAAGTTTCATGGAGAACGTACGTCCAGAAAAAAAGTTATTAAACAATTAAGTTCCCATAGTAAGCCCACACTGCAGCACATGCGTGCGCGCCTATGGGTGTCTATGTATGTGTGTTTGTGTAAGCAGAGAGACGCAAAAATGATTGAAATGGCTGTTGCTTGAAGGGTTCAGGGGATCTCGTAGTCGAGCACTCTCGACTAGAGTTTTCTTACTTGTTATTATTATAATTGTTATTGTAATACCTTTGGCCGCATCTGTTGTGATTACGGCCATTATATCTACCACGACCGAGGTTTCTGCCACGTTGAGAGTGATTTTGGTAAAACATAATAGTATTTGTTTCTTCGGCTACATCATTGGATGTTTCGATGTATGCAACTATTGCTTCATCTATATCGTTAAATAGACGAGAACGCATAACTGTCTTAACAGCTTTATTTAAGCAATTTTTCTTCATTGCTGATACAGCCTGTTTCGTACTGAGAGATCTAGCTTGTCTAGGGTATATTCGTTTTCATTATATGTATGCTCCCTCTAGAGACTTAGCCAATTTTTGTGTATATATGTTGGGTGTTTTGTTTTTCGACGAAAGATTCACTAATCTTGCCGATAAATTATCATTTGACTCACCCTTAACGTTAGCTTTGAATCTGGTGATTATTTGATCTCATTGCTTATTAGGTTTCTAGCTGGGCCTTTAAGTTTTGTTTTAATTAAAGAAATGCCACTTGTTCATGTGCTCCCTGAATTGATTTTATCATCCAGAAAACTACGCAAGTTGCTTTACCGCTTTGTTTCTTCTGCTTCTAATAAGTTTAGTACCGCAGGTATTGTTAGATCTTGTAAATCTTTCTCTTTTATGTCACTGCTATGGTCTGATTGGGATTCATCTGAATCTATGTATGTGTACTTGGTCATATCTACTTGGAAATATCTAAATTATCTTTATTGAAACATTTTTTTATACCCTGATCCCATTGAAAATGGGGAAATCAGGGTATAATGGTTTTGTTGAAATGTATGTAACAGAAAGAAGGAGGCGTGGCATACCCCACAAGTATATATATTCTTGATCAGGGCGACGAGATAAGTTGATTTAGCCCTGTCCGTCTGTCTGTTCGTCCGTCCGTCTGTCCGTATGTATGAACGCGTCGATTTCAGAAGATATAAGAGCTAGAGACTTAAAAAATGTCCGTATAGACAGCGCGGATATCGAGTTTATCACAAAAAAATCGATAACACGTCCCATTATTTATTTTTATCGATCGGCGCTATTGAAGCTAGAGACTTGAAATTTGGAACACATACTCGCGTATATCTCCGATTTATAAAGTCACCAGTAATTTAGTGATTAGCTCCACGAGATCCACAGGCTGCACCTGTTTACCTGCGTATAGTTTTTTAACTACTATCTGCTCTGCCCCAAGAGTCATATTCGGCTGAGTTACAGAACTCTAATCATTCTCCTTCAATTGTCGAAATGGCCTTCTTCAACTGTTTTCTAGCTGCCTGGCAAGCTAATTAATTCTCAAAAAACGTAGACCGCATTTCGCTTGGATGCATTTGTGTCGAATGTTATCTATTTGTGCATACCACCAATACATAGGCTCATGTTGTCGCGTGAACTGCTTGCGGCGTAACATGCTGCTATTGCAGGCACTATGTATTTGGGCTACCATTTGGCATGCTTTCGCCTCAGCATTACGAGTCATGCCCGGCGACTGAATGGCATCCGAAAAGGCCGCGGGATCAAAAATATCCAGCCGATACGATTCCCTACATAAGGTTCAAGTTTAGAGACCCCAGTAACTTAAACTCAGCTTAACTACATCGAGAGCCCAAAAGTATGCACTCCTTTTAACAGCGACTTTATCCCTCAAATTAGGTTGCTGTCTTTGCTAAGACTTAAAAACTCACCAAAGTTAGTGAGCAGCTGAATGCACCCGATATACCAGAAACCATGTTAGTTGAAGAGCTAGAAAGCTGAAATTTGGTATGTAGGTTCGCGTCGACCATCCAAGTCCCTCAAGCTATGGCGGATATATCTACGCCCTTTGGGGGCGTGGCAAATCGGATAAAACGGTATCTCCGGAAGTCATAAAGCTAGAAAGTTGAAATTTTGCAAGTGAGCTAATGTCATGATTCTATAATGATTGATGAAAAAATTTTATGTTAACGCCCACTAGAGGCGTGGCAAATCGGACCTGAAGATATAGTGATTTTTCAAAGTTTGCTATATTTTAGGCACTATTGATGCTAGAGACCTGAAATTTGGTATATATACGCGGGGTGACAACCCAAGTCCAACGAGCTATGGTGGATATATGTCCGCCCAAAGGGGGCAAACCGCAAAAGCTTATATATCCTACAGTTTAAGAGCTAGAAGCTTCAAATTTGGATAGTTGAGTTACAGGTAACATCCTCTATCAATGTCCCAAAAGTAATTGTTACGCCTCTTTGGGGGCGTGACATATCGAAAAATACCCTGTAATTTTCACATTTTTTGAGCGTAAGCATTCAAATTTGGCATGTACGTTACCGTTAGCTCGTTCTAAGAACTGGCCAAAAATGAGGCGTCTACGGCCACTAGGGGCGTGGCAATCGGCATTTGTAGTATCAAATTGCAACATTTATGCGTGAGCCATCTATGTATGTACATGTATATACAAATACGCTTAATAGGAATACGCTTAACACGGAAGTAAAAATTTTTATAAAATTTAAAAAATATAAAAGAAGCTAAAATAACAAAAATGTGCAATTTACAACAACTCGCACGCAAGTCAAATAGCATGTTTGTCAAAATAACTAAAATGAATTTCACCGGCGCCTCTGCCGACAGCGCTACCGCCTACTTTCAACAACAGTAAATAAATCGAAATGACATTCTTGTTACGACGCCTTATAGCAAAGAAAAGCCAGAGTGGCGGTTGAATACTTCAAGAACAATGCAAAAACAAATCAGTCGCATTTGAGATTCTTAGAAAACGCTAGAGTACGCATTTATGTGTACATACATACACACATAAAAGGGAGCGCGTGTATAAGAGGCTATGCGTGCAGACTTATGTCTATCTGTATGTATATATGTATATACATTATATACATACATATATTATGAGGTCTATTTAAGAAGAAACAAATTTAAACTTATAAAATTGTTCGATTAAGAAAAAAAAAAGTATTAAGTGCCCTTCATTAAAGCTCGCACCTTCCCAATAAAATGTCTATTTTATAATAAAAAAATATGTATGAAAAAAAAAACACACAAAATATAACATTGAAAGGGCTTTGAACCTCCGCTACTCTAACAACTCGCGTCGCCTTTAGCACCCACGCTATTGCCTTGCTTGACTATATGGTACCTAATATACAATAACGTAATAACAGAGCATCATCTGACAAAACTACAGTAACAGCTAGAAAATCCATAAATCAATCGCAATTCTTAGAATATGCAAAAAGGCGGGCTTTTGTCTGTACGCATAGAATAAACGATGAGTGTGTGCACATGTATTAGAAAATCGCGCTGATCTGCTGCTAGCTTCGAACCGGTATCCAAAATATAAATAAAATCAAAATTGTATAAAATTGATTTGAAGATCCTAGTTCTAAAGATGTACTAGATATAAACGGCAATAGCTATCGATGATTTTTTTTAAATTATAATGGGATCAACGTTTGGGCTGTGAATGAGTATTCTGCAATCGGTATCGCCCGACTGCAACGTTCTTACTTGTTATTATTTGCGCAAGTGTAAAACTGTGAAATATTTTCGCGCTTAAAAAGAAAAGAAAAGAGGAAAGCCCTGACGCCAAAACAGTGTCGCTATTGCCCCTCTCTTGCACCACTGGAATCTACCACTGGAGTACTTCACGAACCGCCGCGCAGTAAGTCTCTGGTAATTTTCGAGGTCGCTGGGTACGTCGCGACCATAGCATGCAAGTTTTCTTCAGTTCTTTCCTTTTCAAAGGTAAAAACTCGGATCAAGCTATAGTCAACGATGAATCACAATAACATCGACCGCACTGTATGTGTGAGTGTTTTTTTTTTATATTCGTTTATTGACATTTTTATTATTACAATTTGCAAGTTGTGTGGTGGCTAGGATAGCGCGCGATGCTTGCGGGACGGCCGTAAAGCATTGCTTCGCAAGCACTATGCGCTAACTTAGCCTGGGACAGCTCGTCTTCTTATTCGCTCGACTCTGCAGAGCTCCATCATCACTGTGGCCGCGAAGGTTCTTGTTAGTTCTCAGGCCTCCTCCGATTCCAGCATGGCGTTGACTATGTTGTCCGCTCTGATGGAGCGGCCCAATGCCTCTTCTAGACGACGCCTCTCCTCCAGGAACCGTCCACATTCGAAAAAATGTGATTGGCGTCTTCCACATGCCCTCGCCCGAACCAGGTGCACTCGTCAGTTTCCTCGTGGCCAAAGCGCTTCAAATAGCTCCGAAAGCACCCATGTCCCAAGAGGATCTGCGTAAGGTAGAAGTTAATCTCGCCGTGTTTGCGGTTAACCCATGGTTCGAGCTCGGGGATGAGCTTGAGCGTCCACCGCCCTTTGGCTGAGCTATTCCACTTTCTTTGCCATTGTGCAATGCTGTTCGCCCTGACAGCGTTGTGTCGCACAGGCGCGTGCGGATTCCGCTCCACGGCTTCGGCGACCAAGTCCTCCAGTGGCACCATGCCGGCTATGACGAGCGCCGCGTCATCGGAGACAGTCCTAAAAGCGCAGTCCGATTGCGCTCAGTCGGCAGATGGAGCAAATGCCCCGGATGTAGCTCAGCGTTGCCATCGCTCTTGCCCATATTGGCGCAGCATAGGGGATGACGGACCTAATGACGCTCATTAGGAGGAGACGTCGTTGCTGATTAGGTCCGCGAGTGTTAAGCATGATTCTTGAGAGAGCTCTACAAGAATCAGCTGCCTTTTTATGCACATATTCTAAGTGCTCGCGGAAAGTTAATCTTGTGTCTATCATGACGCCAAGATACTTTATCGCCCTCTTTGACGCAATGGTGACGCTGCCTATCTTTATGTTGGCAGTCTCCACTTTTTTGCGACTGCTTACTAGCACGGCTTCCGTCTTGTGTGCCGCTAGCTCGAGCCCAGCTCCTGTCAACCAGCTTCGTATGCGATTGATACTATCGCTGCAAGTATCCTCTGTATCTTTGAGCTCCTTTCCTATGGCTACGACAGCTACATCATCAGCAAAACCAATGGTGTGCGCACCTGCTGGTAGTTCCAAGCGCAGTACGCCGTCGTACATGATGTTCCATAGGAGAGGCCCCAGCACTGAGCCTTGGGGTACTCCAGCTGACACTGTATGAGTTTGGGGACCCTCACTCGTGTTGTATACCAGAGTTCTTCCTCCGAAGTAGCTCTTTATTATCTCTTTTAGATATTTAGGGATATTATATTGTGACAGCGCATTCAGTATCATATCCCAACTAGCTGTGTTGAAGGCATTCCTTACATCCAGGGTCGCGATGATGCAGTATTCCTTCGTCCCGTGCCTCCATCTGGTGCCTTGAATAGCGGAAGTAGCCAGACCAACAACTTGGTTAAGCGCGTCCGTTGTTGACCGGGCCTTCCGGAATCCAAATTGGTTTGGTGACAGGCCTCCGGCGCTAGCAATCACAGTCTCCAGCCTAGAGCAGATCAATTTCTCCAACACCTTTCCCATGGTGTCTAAGAGACAGATCGGTCTGTACGAAGATGGCTCATCTGGTGGTTTGCCAGCCTTGGGTAGCAATACCAGATTCTGGGCTTTACATTTTGCCGGGAACGTCTCTTGAATTAGACATTCATTGAATAATTCGGAAAGTTACTAGGATTTCTTCATCTGTAACTAAAGCAATTTGAGTGCTCGTTGAGTCCTGATCAGCAGACTCGGATTCAGGGGCGTGAATGGAGCTTAAACTTTCTGAAAAGAGCGTTTCCACAATCGATTTAAGCTCTAGACGATCCGTAGGCTGAGTCGCACAACTCTAAAAAGCATTCTCTTTTGCTTGCCCGAATGGCCTTCTTCAGCTGTCTTCTAACTGCCTGGTAAGCTAATTGTTTCTCAAAACACGTATGTGTGTGAGTGTGCGTGTGCATGTGCGTGTTTCTTTTGTAAGCAGAAAGACGCGAAGAATTATTGAAATATCAGTTCTCCGAAGGGTTCAGGGGATTACCTAGTCGAGCAGTCTCGACTAGAGCTTTATTACTTGTTTTTTTTTTTTTTTTTTTTTTTTTTTTTTTTAAACTATAAATGAAATAGAAAACTCATTTAATTAAATATAAGTCGTATCAGTATCATATTACGCTGTTCTTGAAGTTGTAATTTGATTTCTTGCTGCAGTAGTAGTAGTTCAAAGAAAGACTAACGATTCGTGTTAATCGATTGATTTAATATTGTAATGATAATTAAAGGATGTATTGTTACTAGGAAAGACACAACTATAGCTGTTGCTGAACGTGGTCCCGGGTGTCGCAGGGCTCGAGCGAGACGGCTAGTTATGTCATTCGCAAAGGGTCGCAAGAAGGAGCTTGGAAAAGGAAATTAAGCGACACCGGGAACTCGTTATTAGGCGCACTTGTAATGAAAGGCAAGACGAGACTTCCGAGATTTCTCGATCGCGAGTCCCGCCGCTAGTCAAACCACCAATTCACTTTTTATACCCTGAACCCATTGAAAATGGGAAAGCTCTTATATCTTTGAAATCGACGCGTTCAAAAATACTGACCGACGGACAGACGGACAGGGCTAAATCGACTCAGCTCGTCGCTCTGATCAAGAATATATATACTTTGTGGGGTCTGCCACGCCTCCTTCTGCGTGTTACACATATATCAGGTCTCTAGCATCAATAATGCCTAAAATATAGCAAAATTTGAAAAATTACTATATCTTCAGGTTCGATTTTCCACGCTCCTAGTGGGCTTAGATATAAATTAATCAGTATTTATAGAATCATAACATTAGCTTACGTGCAAAATTTTAACGTTCGAGCTTTAAAGCTCTAGGAGATACAGGTTTATTCGATTTGCCACGCCCTCAATAGGCGTAGATATATCCACCATAACTTGTTGGACTTGGCTAGTCAACGCGGATCTACATACAATTTCAGCTTTCTAGCTCTTAACATGATTTCTGCCATTGGAAAATGTTTTTACGATTTGCCATGCCCCTATTGGGCGGAGTATGCGTTCCAAATTTAAAATCTCTACATTCAATAGCGCCGAAATGAACTGCGTTCATACGGACAGACAAACAGACGGATGGGCAGGAAGGCGGTCATAGCACAAAACCAATATACTAATTCACTTTTGTGAATGAGTATACAAATTTCAAGTCTCTAGCTATTATATCTTCTGAGATCGATGCGTTCAAAGTATATTCCAGTATACCCTGATTTCCCATTTTCAATGGGTCCAGGATATAACAAGTAAGAAAACTCTAAGCGAGAGTGCTCTGAACCAAAAAAAATACACTGTTTGAAGCTGCCAAGCATTTTCGATAACTCTGGCTCCAATAATTTACGAAGGCACAAAATAAAAGCCTCTTTAATTGAGCTTATTATTTATTAATTTAATGTCGAATCTGTGGTAACGGCTTAGGCAAATATGTAGGTGTTGCGCGAATGAAGACAATTTTTATACCCTGAACCCATTAAAAATGGGTAATCAGGGTATAATGGTTTTGTTGAAATGTATGTAACAGGCAGAAGGAGGCGTGACAGACCCCACAAAGTATATATATATTCTTGATCAGGGTGACGAGCTGAGTCGATATAGCCCTGTCCGTATGTCTGTCCGTCCGTCCGTCTGTCCGTATGTTTGAACGCGTCGATTTCAGAAGATATAAGAGCTAGAGACTTCAAATTTTTTTTTAAAATGGCCGTAAATACAGCGCGCAATTCGAGTTTATCACCAAAAATCGATAACTCATCTCGTTATTTTTTATCGATAAAACACCTTATCGAAAGTTAATTATAAAATTATATATTCTAATCTTTAGAGCTAGAGTATCCAAATTTCAAATGTAGATTTATATGTACGTTATAGAATTTAAATTTTTGTTCAATTTCACCCCACCCCTATATCCACCCCCTCACCCTTATCTTTGTAAACGGCGTATTTCAAATACTAGAGACTTGAGCTTCGGCACATACACGCATATTAATAATATAAACACAATCTAAAAGTTTCATGAAGAACGTACATCCACAAAAAAAGTTATTAAACAATTAAGTTCCCATAATAAGCCCCGACTGCAGCCCATGCGTGTTTATGCGTGTGCTGACTATGTGTGTCTATGTATGTGTGTTTGCGTGTGTATGTGTGTGTTTGTATAAGCAGAAAGACGCTAAAAATCTCGTAGTCGAGCAGTCTCGACTAGAGCTTTCTTACTAGTTATTACTACAATTGTCCCATTAAAAATTATAAATGCTCCATAATCGTTTCTTGTGTAAACAAAAAAGAAGCGAATAATTATTGAAATATCAGTCCAGCAGTCTCGACTAGAGCTTACTTACTTGTTTCAGAAATTTATTTTTGTATCCACTTTTATTGTGGCCAGGATATGACGTTTATCTCCGACAAAAAATTTTGGAGGTGAGCCTAATCTGGGTTAATTCTTCCATTTTTTATTTAATTTTCTATAGTAGCTCATAATTTTTTGAACACTAAAAGGGAGTCGCCCAATTTCACATACAAATTTGCCCGTTCGTGGCGCTTTTAGTATCAACAATTAATGTTGATGTAAGGAGTATGCATAAACTTTATTTGCTGACTTTTGTAAAGTATGATTAGTATAATGACTGTAATGTACTATATATTAAAGGAAATTAACTTACGTTGTTATTTTTATTTTATTTTCAGAAATACAAAACAGAGTTATACGACACGGTTGAAACAACAGAAACGCTTAAAAATGTTATTTTGAAAAGAGAAAAATCACAATCATTGCCTGAAACTCATGCAGGAGAGGAAATATCTGTTCCTCTGAATCTTGTTTCCAGTGAAAATAATGCAAAGTTAACATACAACGCCAAATAAAATTCAAGTAAACAAGCCATCACGCCTATATAACTTTAAATAAGGTCATAAAACCATTAAACCATTATATATATTAAATTTTGTAAAAAAAAAATGTTTTTAAATAAATTGGTTCAAGGTTTTGTTTTGATGGTGTGAATTACTAATGTATAATGCGTGGAAAGGATTACTTAATTTTGTTTAAACGTAAAGTAATAATTAAGCAATTATATATATTTCTTCTAATACATGATTCAGTATTTTTAACATTTAAAGTCTTTTCTAAGTAGACATTGAAATTAAAAAAAGCACTCACAACAAGCACTCACAAACCAAATATATTAATTTTTCCGCTTGAGTACTAAAAAAAACCCTGCACTTAACTATGAATTGCCCTAAGCAATTAATTACATCATTTATATGCTGTTATTAAATTTTACATTGCATATTTCCTTCGCTTTTTTTTATATATGGATCGTTTCATTTTTAATGTATTAATACGTTTTTGTATTGAAATAGTCATTTCTTTCACTCACTACTTAATACTAACAAGTAACACATTAATAGCCTAAATTTATCTATATATATAGCCTTATTTATCTTAATAATTTAAATAATGTATGTCTTTTTAACATATATATATTTTTTTTAAATTAAAAGGGCTTAGCTTCTTTTTATGTGGCTGGATTTCTGTATAGTTTTTACTTATTATCAGACATAGTTAAATTCTTAAATTAAAATGAATTTAAATGATACTATTTAAAAATTTCAAATAGTTAAATGTTTTGTTTAATCACTTATAATATAATTTTCATAGCACAAAACCAATATACTAATTCACTTTTGTGAATGAGTATACAAATTTCAAGTCTCTAGCTATTATATCTTCTGAGATCGATGCGTTCAAAGTATATTCCAGTATACCCTGATTTCCCATTTTCAATGGGTCCAGGATATAACAAGTAAGAAAACTCTAAGCGAGAGTGCTCTGAACCAAAAAAAATACACTGTTTGAAGCTGCCAAGCATTTTCGATAACTCTGGCTCCAATAATTTACGAAGGCACAAAATAAAAGCCTCTTTAATTGAGCTTATTATTTATTAATTTAATGTCGAATCTGTGGTAACGGCTTAGGCAAATATGTAGGTGTTGCGCGAATGAAGACAATTTTTATACCCTGAACCCATTAAAAATGGGTAATCAGGGTATAATGGTTTTGTTGAAATGTATGTAACAGGCAGAAGGAGGCGTGACAGACCCCACAAAGTATATATATATTCTTGATCAGGGTGACGAGCTGAGTCGATATAGCCCTGTCCGTATGTCTGTCCGTCCGTCCGTCTGTCCGTATGTTTGAACGCGTCGATTTCAGAAGATATAAGAGCTAGAGACTTCAAATTTTTTTTTAAAATGGCCGTAAATACAGCGCGCAATTCGAGTTTATCACCAAAAATCGATAACTCATCTCGTTATTTTTTATCGATAAAACACCTTATCGAAAGTTAATTATAAAATTATATATTCTAATCTTTAGAGCTAGAGTATCCAAATTTCAAATGTAGATTTATATGTACGTTATAGAATTTAAATTTTTGTTCAATTTCACCCCACCCCTATATCCACCCCCTCACCCTTATCTTTGTAAACGGCGTATTTCAAATACTAGAGACTTGAGCTTCGGCACATACACGCATATTAATAATATAAACACAATCTAAAAGTTTCATGAAGAACGTACATCCACAAAAAAAGTTATTAAACAATTAAGTTCCCATAATAAGCCCCGACTGCAGCCCATGCGTGTTTATGCGTGTGCTGACTATGTGTGTCTATGTATGTGTGTTTGCGTGTGTATGTGTGTGTTTGTATAAGCAGAAAGACGCTAAAAATCTCGTAGTCGAGCAGTCTCGACTAGAGCTTTCTTACTAGTTATTACTACAATTGTCCCATTAAAAATTATAAATGCTCCACAATCGTTTCTTGTGTAAACAAAAAAGAAGCGAATAATTATTGAAATATCAGTCCAGCAGTCTCGACTAGAGCTTACTTACTTGTTTCAGAAATTTATTTTTGTATCCACTTTTATTGTGGCCAGGATATGACGTTTATCTCCGACAAAAAATTTTGGAGGTGAGCCTAATCTGGGTTAATTCTTCCATTTTTTATTTAATTTTCTATAGTAGCTCATAATTTTTTGAACACTAAAAGGGAGTCGCCCAATTTCACATACAAATTTGCCCGTTCGTGGCGCTTTTAGTATCAACAATTAATGTTGATGTAAGGAGTATGCATAAACTTTATTTGCTGACTATATTTTTGTAAAGTATGATTAGTATAATGACTGTAATGTACTATATATTAAAGGAAATTAACTTACGTTGTTATTTTTATTTTATTTTCAGAAATACAAAACAGAGTTATACGACACGGTTGAAACAACAGAAACGCTTAAAAATGTTATTTTGAAAAGAGAAAAATCACAATCATTGCCTGAAACTCATGCAGGAGAGGAAATATCTGTTCCTCTGAATCTTGTTTCCAGTGAAAATAATGCAAAGTTAACATACAACGCCAAATAAAATTCAAGTAAACAAGCCATCACGCCTATATAACTTTAAATAAGGTCATAAAACCATTAAACCATTATATATATTAAATTTTGTATAAAAAAAATGTTTTTAAATAAATTGGTTCAAGGTTTTGTTTTGATGGTGTGAATTACTAATGTATAATGCGCGGAAAGGATTACTTAATTTTGTTTAAACGTAAAGTAATAATATATTTCTTCTAATACATGATTCAGTATTTTTAACATTTAAAGTCTTTTCTAAGTAGACATTGAAATTAAAAAAAGCACTCACAACAAGCACTCACAAACCAAATATATTAATTTTTCCGCTTGAGTACTAAAAAAAACCCTGCACTTAACTATGAATTGCCCTAAGCAATTAATTACATCATTTATATGCTGTTATTAAATTTTACATTGCATATTTCCTTCGCTTTTTTTTATATATGGATCGTTTCATTTTTAATGTATTAATACGTTTTTGTATTGAAATAGTCATTTCTTTCACTCACTACTTAATACTAACAAGTAACACATTAATAGCCTAAATTCAGGCAGACCGTTTATTTATCTTAATAATTTAAATAATGTATGTCTTTTTAACATATATATATTTTTTTTAAATTAAAAGGGCTTAGCTTCTTTTTATGTGGCTGGATTTCTGTATAGTTTTTACTTATTATCAGACATAGTTAAATTCTTAAATTAAAATGAATTTAAATGATACTATTTAAAAATTTCAAATAGTTAAATGTTTTGTTTAATCACTTATAATATAATTTAACTCTGTAACAATTTAATACCGTTTGAAATAGGGCTGTCAAATTAAAAAATAACCGTGATTAGTAATATTAGGTATTAATCTTTGGTAAACATTTTCGAATATAATACATTTTTGATATTCTGAGTATTTATATATTTTAAGTAATAATACCCGAAGGACATCATTTTGATAGGTAATTTACGAATAGAATATATAAAATATTTTGAAAATTTTGGCAATTATCTGTTTTTATTTTCAAAAGCTTATTGTTTATTCCGCACAATTCTCTAGCTATAAAACATTTGTAAAATCTCTTGCCTGTAAATGAAAATCATGTGATAATAAAATAATCTCCACATTTTTTAAATAGTTAAACTATGCAATTCAAAGCAATATTCATAATACCAAGCAAGAATTTCAAGAAACAATTGAACAAATATTTATATTTCAAATAAGATAAATCTTAAAAAACAATAAGAGTTTTTTATCTTAATAAAATATGTAAAATATTTAAGCGAAGAAAAAGTTACACATTTATTTTTTCGAATTTAATAACTACAAACTTCTTTAACAGTTACAATAAAAAATGAAAATTAAAATAATAAAGGAGTTTCAAATTATTTGTTATTTTAACTTTAAGGCAATGTATCATTTCTGAAAGTATATTAAAAAATATATTGGATAGATTTGTTTACAACATTCAAATTTCAGCAAAGTATAACAAATATGAGTACTATTGTGAGACTACTACGATTTATACACAAACAAGTAAGGAAACTCTAGTCGAGAGTGCTCGACTAGATACTACCCTGAACCAAACTAATAAAAATGTACATTTAGTGTTGTTAAATTTTCAATTTAAACGTATTTAAAGATATAAGAGAAATAGAAGACTCATTTAATTAAATACTTGAATTTTTTAAAACAATTAAAAAAGTTAACCTATATTGCGCCCGCTCTGGGATTCGAACCCGAGACGTCTCGATCGTGCGACACGCTGCTTTCCACAACTCCACTTCACTTGTTGACAGACTAATGGCAAAACAGCAATACATTCACTGCTGCAGCGCCATCTAGCAAATCGAAACTAAACTAATTGTTTATTTTAATGTGTGTCTGCACACGTATAGTAAAACTGCTGTGACTGTTTCACGTGCGTTTGTTAATTGGCCAAACATTTGATGATTTTTAAAAAATTGATAGAACTAACGGAATTTAATGAAACTTTCAGCATATGATCTACATATTCCATTGAATATGTGACAAATTTAAAAAAATGAAAAATCATTCACAATTGGCTATACTGGCGCCTGATTTGAACTTGAATGTTTTTATTCGATAAAAACATAACGGGATGATTTATCGATTTTTAGTGATAAACTCGACATCCGCGCTGTATATACGGTCATTTAAAAAAATTCTAGTCTCTAGCTCTTATATCTTCGGAAATCGACGCGTTCAAACATACGGACAGACGGCCAGCCGGACGGACGGACAGACGGACATGGCTAAATCCAGTCAGTTCGTCGCCCTGATCAAGAATATATATACTTTGTGGGGTCTGCCACGCCTCCTTCTCCCTGTTACATACTTTTAACAAAACCATTATAACCTGACTTCCCATTTTCAATGGGTTCAGGGTATAAAATAAAAAAGAAAACAACATTGAAATGGCTTTGAACCTCCGCTGACAAAACTACAGTAACAGCTAGAAAATCCATAAATCAATCGCAATTCTTAGAATATGCAAAAAGGCGGGCTTTTGTCTGTACGCATAGAATAAACGATGAGTGTGTGCACATGTATTAGAAAATCGCGCTGATCTGCTGATAGCTTGGAACCGGTATCCAAAATATACAAAAATCAAAATTGTATAAAATTGATTTGAAGATCCTAGTTCTAAAGATGTACTAGATATAAACGGCAATAGCAATCGATGATTTTTTTAATTATATTGGGATCAACATTTAGGCTGTGAATGAGTATTCTGTAATCGGTATCACCCGACTGAAACTTGTTTTTATAATGATGCTGAGATTCAGATTTATATTAAAGACTGTTACGATTGGTTGCTCAAGGGGGTTTGAGTGTTTTACGGGTTTCTTTGTGTAACTCGTACTTGATTGTTGTTGTTTTCTTTAGTTGGGCCGCCTCTTCTCGAGCCGCCTCTAAGGTTTGTATTATTATACCCTGAACCCATTGAAAATGGGAAATCAGGGTATAATGTTTTTGTTGAAATGTATGTAACAGGCAGAAGGAGGCGTGGCCGACCCCATAAAGTATATATAGTCTTGATCAGGGCGTCGAACTGAGTCGATTTAGCCCTGTCCGTCTGTATGTCCGTCTGTCCGTATGTTTGAACGCGTCGATTTCAGAAGATTTAGAAGCTAGAGACTTCAACTTTTTTTAAAATGCTCGTATATAGCACGCGGATATCGAGTTTATCACTAAAAATCGATAACTCATCCCGTTATTTTTTTATCGATCAAAAACCTTATCGAAATGCAGTTATAAAATTATATCTCCTACATCTTTAGAGCTAGAGTATCCAAATTTTAAATGTAGATTGATATGTACGTTATAGAATTTCGATTTTTGTTCAATTTCACCCCCCACCCTTATATCCACCCCCTCACCCATAAGTTTGTAAAATTATTTCAAATACTAGAGACTTGAGCTTTGGCAATTATACGCATAGTAATGATAAAACCACAATCTGAAAGTTTCATGGAGAACGTACGTCCAGAAAAAAAGTTATTAAACAATTAAGTTCCCATAGTAAGCCCACACTGCAGCCCATGCGTGCGCGCCTATGGGTGTCTATGTATGTGTGTTTGTGTAAGCAGAGAGACGCAAAAATGATTGAAATGGCTGTTGCTTGAAGGGTTCAGGGGATCTCGTAGTCGAGCACTCTCGACTAGAGTTTTCTTACTTGTTATTATTATAATTGTTATTGTAATACCTTTGGCCGCATCTGTTGTGATTACGGCCATTATATCTACCACGACCGAGGTTTCTGCCACGTTGAGAGTGATTTTGGTAAAACATAATAGTATTTGTTTCTTCGGCTACATCATTGGATGTTTCGATGTATGCAACTATTGCTTCATCTATATCGTTAAATAGACGAGAACGCATAACTGTCTTAACAGCTTTATTTAAGCAATTTTTCTTCATTGCTGATACAGCCTGTTTCGTACTGAGAGATCTAGCTTGTCTAGGGTATATTCGTTTTCATTATATGTATGCTCCCTCTAGAGACTTAGCCAATTTTTGTGTATATATGTACGTTGGGTGTTTTGTTTTTCGACGAAAGATTCACTAATCTTGCCGATAAATTATCATTTGACTCACCCTTAACGTTAGCTTTGAATCTGGTGATTATTTGATCTCATTGCTTATTAGGTTTCTAGCTGGGCCTTTAAGTTTTGTTTTAATTAAAGAAATGCCACTTGTTCATGTGCTCCCTGTATTGATTTTATCATCCAGAAAACTACGCAAGTTGCTTTACCGCTTTGTTTCTTCTGCTTCTAATAAGTTTAGTACCGCAGGTATTGTTAGATCTTGTAAATCTTTCTCTTTTATGTCACTGCTATGGTCTGATTGGGATTCATCTGAATCTATGTATGTGTACTTGGTCATATCTACTTGGAAATATCTAAATTATCTTTATTGAAACATTTTTTTATACCCTGATCCCATTGAAAATGGGGAAATCAGGGTATAATGGTTTTGTTGAAATGTATGTAACAGAAAGAAGGAGGCGTGGCATACCCCACAAGTATATATATTCTTGATCAGGGCGACGAGATAAGTTGATTTAGCCCTGTCCGTCTGTCTGTTCGTCCGTCCGTCTGTCCGTATGTATGAACGCGTTGATTTCAGAAGATATAAGAGCTAGAGACTTAAAAAATGTCCGTATAGACAGCGCGGATATCGAGTTTATCACAAAAAAATCGATAACACGTCCCATTATTTATTTTTATCGATCGGCGCTATTGAAGCTAGAGACTTGAAATTTGGAACACATACTCGCGTATATCTCCGATTTATAAAGTCACCAGTAATTTAGTGATTAGCTCCACGAGATCCACAGGCTGCACCTGTTTACCTGCGTATAGTTTTTTAACTACTATCTGCTCTGCCCCAAGAGTCATATTCGGCTGAGTTACAGAACTCTAATCATTCTCTTTCAATTGTCGGAATGGCCTTCTTCAACTGTTTTCTAGCTGCCTGGCAAGCTAATTAATTCTCAAAAAACGTAGACCGCATTTCGCTTGGATGCATTTGCGTCGAATGTTATCTATTTGTGCATACCACCAATACATAGGCTCATGTTGTCGCGTGAACTGCTTGCGGCGTAACATGCTGCTATTGCAGGCACTATGTATTTGGGCTACCATTTGGCATGCTTTCGCCTCAGCATTACGAGTCATGCCCGGCGACTGAATGGCATCCGAAAAGGCCGCGGGATCAAAAATATCCAGCCGATACGATTCCCTACATAAGGTTCAAGTTTAGAGACCCCAGTAACTTAAACTCAGCTTAACTACATCGAGAGCCCAAAAGTATGCACTCCTTTTAACAGCGACTTTATCCCTCAAATTAGGTTGCTGTCTTTGCTAAGACTTAAAAACTCACCAAAGGTAGTGAGCAGCTGATTGTCCGCTGCTATGTCCAGCACTACTGTCAGCTCTTAAAGTGAATGCACCTGATTTTTATACTCATTCACGAAGTGAATTAGTATATTGGTTTTGTGCAATGTCCGTCCTGCTGTCCGTATGAACGCAGCTCATTTCGCCGCTATTGAAGCTAGAGACTTGAAATTTAGAACACATACTCGTGTATAACTCCGATTTATAAAGTGTTAAAATTTTCCCGATCCGCCCACTAGGGGCGTGGCAAATCGGAAAATGCATTTTCCGATATACCAGAAACCATGTTAGTTGAAGAGCTAGAAAGCTGAAATTTGGTATGTAGGTTCGCGTCGGCCATCCAAGTCCCTCAAGCTATGGCGGATATATCTACGCCCATTGGGGGCGTGGCAAATCGGATAAAACGGTATCTCCGGAAGTCATAAAGCTAGAAAAATGAAATTTTGCAAGTGAGCTAATGTCATGATTCTATAATGATTGATGAAAAAATTTTATGTTAACGCCCACTAGAGGCGTGGCAAATCAGACCTGAAGATATAGTGAGTTTTCAAATTTTGCTATATTTTAGGCACTATTGATGCTAGAGACCTGAAATTTGGTATATATACGCGGGGTGACAACCCAAGTCCAACGAGCTATGGTGGATATATGTCCGCCCAAAGGGGGCGTGGCAAACCGCAAAAGCTTATATATCCTACAGTTTAAGAGCTAGAAGCTTCAAATTTGGATAGTTGAGTCACAGGTAACATCCTCTATCAATGTCCCAAAAGTAATTGTTACGCCTCTTTGGGGGCGTGACATATCGAAAAATACCCTGTAATTTTCACATTTTTTGAGCGTAAGCATTCAAATTTGGCATGTACGTTAGCGTTAGCTCGTTCTAAGAACTGGCCAAAAATGAGGCGTCTACGGCCACTAGGGGCGTGGCAATCGGCATTTGTAGTATCAAATTGCAACATTTATGCGTGAGCCATCTATGTATGTACATGTATATACAAATACGCTTAATAGGAATACGCTTAACACGGAAGTAAAAATTTTTATAAAATTTAAAAAATATAAAAGAAGCTAAAATAACAAAAATGTGCAATTTACAACAACTCGCACGCAAGTCAAATAGCATGTTTGTCAAAATAACTAAAATGAATTTCACCGGCGCCTCTGCCGACAGCGCTACCGCCTACTTTCAACAACAGTAAATAAATCGAAATGACATTCTTGTTACGACGCCTTATAGCAAAGAAAAGCCAGAGTGGCGGTTGAATACTTCAAGAACAATGCAAAAACAAATCAGTCGCATTTGAGATTCTTAGAAAACGCTAGAGTACGCATTTATGTGTACATACATACACACATAAAAGGGAGCGCGTGTATAAGAGGCTATGCGTGCAGACTTACGTCTATCTGTATGTATATATAACAGCTAGAATTTAAAAGATTGAAATTTGACTTGGCAATGGAATATTTGGACCAGTCAACACTTGAACCAGACTTTTTATAATTTTTAAAACATTTAGTTTTAATGTTTCTCAAGCTCGAAAGAGTCTTGGTAAACCAAGGGGGCTTATTTGAAACAATAAATATGTATATACATTATATACATACATATATTATGAGGGCTATTTAAGAAGAAACAAATTTAAACTTATAAAATTGTTCGATTAAGAAAAAAAAAGTATTAAGTGCCCTTCATTAAAGCTCGCACCTTCCCAATAAAATGTCTATTTTATAATAAAAAAATATGTATGAAAAAAAAAAAACACACAAAATATAACATTGAAAGGGCTTTGAACCTCCGCTACTCTAACAACTCGCGTCTCCTTTAGCACCCACGCTATTGCCTTGCTTGACTATATGGTAGCTAATATACAATAACGTAATAACAGAGCATCATCTGACAAAACTACAGTAACAGCTAGAAAATCCATAAATCAATCGCAATTCTTAGAATATGCAAAAAGGCACGATGAGTGTGTGCACATGTATTAGAAAATCGCGCTGATCTGCTGCTAGCTTCGAACCGGTATCCAAAATATAAATAAAATCAAAATTGTATAAAATTGATTTGAAGATCCTAGTTCTAAAGATGTACTAGATATAAACGGCAATAGCTATCGATGATTTATTTAATTATAATGGGATCAACGTTTGGGCTGTGAATGAGCAAAGGCTCTCGAGGTTGCGTATATAAGCGATGGCTTAACGTGTGAACTGGCACACAAATATAGTACGGCCCTAGCTGTAAAAGCCATGACCCAAAACTGCTCTATAGATAAGGTGAAATTTATCATGCAGGCGGGAACGTTTAATATCATGAACGAAGCCGTATGCAAATTTGTCAACAGTTGCACTGAGGCAACAGGGCAGTCAAACGCTGTCCTGTATTACCAGAGACAAAACAAAAGGGGTAACCGTGCGAATTACCACAGTCGAAGTAATAACCATAATAATGGTTACCAATATAACAACGCATATAGTAGAGGACAGGGCCGATATGGACGCAACTCAAAAGGCCGTGGCAACTCGATTGAGTCCACAACAATAGCGTAAGAATTGTCAAGGTAGCTTCGGGAAACTCCCAAACACCTCCAGATACTCAAGGTTGACACAGGTGCGGATATCTCAATTATAAAAGAAAATTGGTATGTTTTTCATGACATCCAAACCAATAGAATCAATTGAACTACAAACAGACAAATTTATTATTCCATACAAATTTCACATACTTCATTCAGACTTCGCAATCCCATGCGATGGAATTATAGGACTGGATTTCATTAAAAGATTTAATTACAGAGGATTGGTTTATAATTTGACCAAAAAACCTAACGTATCCCATTTATGTTCCGATATTTCTGGTACTAACTCAATCCTTCTGCCAGCCAGATCCCAGGTGATACGCAAAATAGAATTATATTCAGCCGAAGAAAATATTTTAATTCCCAATCAGGATCTATGCTACAAATTCAATTACAACAGCCCAGAAGTAAACTAAAAAAATTTGAAATTTGAATCACTTTCGAACTACAATGTAGTTCAAAATTCCAAAGATAATAGAACAGAGTCTGTACTTAACAAATTAAGGAAGAATTTTCCACCTTTATTTAAAGAAAAACTTGAGAAAATATGCACCCAATATAGTGGTGTTTTCGGACTTGAAACCGAACCAATCACAATAAACAACTTTTATAAACAAAATTAAGACTTAAAGGCGATGAACCTGTATACGTGAAAAATTATCGATGCCCGCATAGCCAAATAGAAACAAGTAAGAAAGCTCTAGTCGAGACTGCTCGACTAGGAGATACCCTGAACCCTCCGTGCTGATGTTCCAATCATTCTGCACACATACATACACATGCATCCACCCCCACGCATAGGCCCGCGCTCTGCTAACTGCGCAGTAAGCAGCGATTGCGCTTGGGCTGCGCTGCAGTGTGGGCAATATTATGAGAATTTATTTGTTGAATAATTTCATTTGTAGACGTACAATCTTAATGAAACTTTCAGAACGTAATCATAATGTGTAAATCTGTGCACATTCCAAAGCACAAGTCTCTAGAACTTGATATACGTTTTTTACAAATTGTGGGCGAAGGGGGCGTGGTATCCAAAATCTGTAAATTACAAATGTATATACACAGTAAATCTGAAGTCTCTAGGTCTAATAGCGTTCAAATTAGGCTGAAATAACAATATAAATTTATCGATTATCCTCGATAAAAAAGATATCGAATGAGTTATCGAAAAATATGATAAACTCGTACTGCGTATGGTATACACGAGTATGCATACAAAATTTCAGCTCTCTAGCTCCTTTAACTTCTGAGATCGACGCACTCATACGGACGGACGGACAGACGGACGGACGGACGGACGGACGGACGGACAGACGGACAGGGCTATATCGACTCAGCTCATCGTCCTGATCAAGAATATATATACTTTATGGGGTCTGCGATGATTCCTTCTGCCTGTTACATACTTTTCACAAAACCATTATACCCTGATTTCCCATTTTCAATGGGTTCAGGGTATAAAAATCCAGCGCAAAGTTAGCGCTAGGACTTTCGAAGCAGTTTATATTTACCACAGTGGTATTTTACTGAGTATTCAGGACAATGAATTGAATATATTATATAGTACATACATACCTACATATATTCATTTATTTATTTATTTCTTAAAGCTATTGACAAAAAAACGACACTAAACAAAGTACAGAATATAATTTCAATAGTAACACCAGTATTTTATTTGCTAGTCCGGCCAGCTATGCCCACGTCTCACAGCTAAATATGGTCAGTGATACTAATGAAGCTATGAATAGAAAGTGTTAGTAATAAAACTTAAAAAAAAAATAAAATATTAAAATGTAGATTTTTAACTATATCTAGCATAAATAAAAAACTTCTAAAAAAAAAAAAAACAACTAAGAAAGCTCTAGTCGAGACTGCTCGACTACGAGATCCCCTGAACCCTTCGAGCAAAAGCCATTTGTATAATTTTAAGCGGGTTTCTGCTTATACAAACACACACATACACACGCAAACACACATAAATAGACACACATAGGCGCGCACGCAATAACACGCATGGGCTGCAGTGTGGGCTTACTATGGGAACTTAATTGTTTAATAACTTTTTTTCTGGACGTACGTTCTTCATGAAACTTTCAGATTGTGGTTTTATCATTAATATGCGTATAATTGCCAAAGCTCAAGTCTCTAGTATTTG
Source organism: Drosophila mulleri (assembly GCA_035047565.1). NCBI lineage: Eukaryota > Metazoa > Arthropoda > Insecta > Diptera > Drosophilidae > Drosophila > Drosophila mulleri. Next base: position 25,892,127 of record JAWNPK010000012.1, read on the forward strand.
AAATACACCTTTTACAAACTTATGGGTGAGGGGGTGGATATAAGAGTGGGAGTGAAATTGAACAAAAATCGAAATTCTATAACGTACATATCTATCTACATTTAAAATTTGGATACTCTAGCTCTAAAGATGTAGGAGATATAATTTTATAACTGCATTTCGATAAGGTTTTTGATCGATAAAAAAATAACGGGATGAGTTATCGATTTTTAGTGATAAACTCGATATCCGCGTGCTATATACGAGCATTTAAAAAAAAAGTTGAAGTCTCTAGCTTCTATATCTTCTGAAATCGACACGTTCAAACATACGGACAGACGGACAGACGGACGGACGGACAGACGGACAGACAGACGGACAGGGCTAAATCGACTCAGTTCGTCGCCCTGATCAAGAATATATATACTTTATGGGATCTGCCACGCCTCCTTCTGCCTGTTACATACATTTCAACAAAAACATTATACCCTGATTTCCCATTTTCAATGGGTTCAGGGAATAAAAACAAGTAAGAAAGCTCTAGTCGAGACTGCTCGACTACGAGATCCCCTGAACCCTTCGAGCAAAAGCCATTAGTATAATTTTAAGCGGGTGGGTGGTGGTGGGTGGTAAAATTTAACAAAAATCGAAATTATATAACGTACATATCAACCTAAATTAAAAATTTGGAGGCTCTAACTCTAAAGATGTAGGAGATATAATTTTATAGCTGATTTTCGATAAGGTTTTTTATCGATAAAAAAATAACGAGATGAGTTATCGATTTTTGGTGATAAACTCGATATCCGCGTGCTATATACGGACACTTAAAAAACAAGTTGAAGTCTCTAGCTATTATATCTTCTGAAATCGACACGTTCAAACATACGAACAGAGATAGACGGACGGACAGACAAACAGGGCTAAATCGACTCAGCCATCGCCCTGATCAAGAATGTATATACTTTGTGGGGTCTGCCTGCTTGATTTCTAAAATTGATTTGAAGATCCAAGTTCTAAAGATGTACTAGATATAAAAGGTAATAGCTATCGATGATTTTTTGTGAATTAGTATTCTGCAATAGGTTTCGCCCGACTGCAACGTTCTTACATGTATTAAACTGAGGATTTACATTCAATTGTTTTTAGACCCTGAACCCATTGAAAATGAGAAATCAGGGTATAATGATTTTGTGAAAAGTATGTAACAGGCAGAAGGAGGCGTGGCAGACCCCATTAAGTATATATATTCTGTATGAGTGCGTCGATCTCAGAAGCTGAAATTTTGCATGTAGAGTCGTGTATACCATACGATTTACGAGTTTATTATATTTTCTCAATAAATCATTCGATATCTTTCTTATTGAGGATAATCGATAAATTTACATTGTTTTTCTGCCTAATATAAACATTTTTAGAGCTGGAGACTTCAGAGTTACTGCGTATATACATTTGATGGATACATTTTTTTATTTACAGATTTTGGATACCACGACCCCTTCGCCCACAATTTGTAAAATACGTATTTCAAGCACTAGAGACTTGAACTTTGGAATGTAAACACATTTACACATTATGATTACGTTCTGAAAGTTGCATTAAGATTGTGTGTCTACAAACTAAATTATTCAACAAATAAATTCTCATAATATTGCACACACTGCAGCGCAGCCCAAGCGCAGTCGATGCTTACTGTGCATTTCGCAGAGCGCGGGCTTATGCATGCCTGTGGATGCATGTGTATGTACATATGTGTGCAAAAGAGGACTACAGAATGATTAGAATATCAGCTTGTAGGGTTCAGGGTATCTCCTAGTCGAGCAGTCTCGACTAGAGCCTTCTTACTTGTTTTTGTTGTTGCTGCTGCTGCTTATGAAGACACTTTTGCTGCTCTTGTGCGTGAAGTACCTCTGTGTTTATTGGCACTAACAACAGCTGAACTGCTACTGTTGTTAATAGCAATAGCAGCTGTAGTGGACTTACGTGCAGCCTCAATAGCAGCCGCTCTCTTCAAAGTCATCTTTGCAGATGCATCAACCATCAGTTTGTTTTGGCATATAGTGCCAGGAGCTTCTGATTGTCTTTTGCTCGTATGGGCTGTTGCTATTTTTGGCATGTCGCTTATAAAAACGCAGTGGCAGCCATATTGCGACAGGGTTCTTCTGTCTGCCGCCAGTTTCTTATTCGATTTTATTGATTTTGAGCTGTTGCTCTTTATGGCAGTTTAAGTTCAGCTGAGATTTAAATTGCAATTCCTGCTTCTGCTGCTGCTTATGAAGACGCATTTGCTGGTCTTGTGCATACATTGACACCATGTGAAGCTTCAGCACAGTTTATTTGCACCAACATCAGCACTGCCTTTAGCTACTGCACTGCCACGTTTATTAACAGAATTTGCTGCTGTAGTGGATTTACGCGCAGCCTCAATAGCAGCAGCTCTCTTCAAAGTCATCTTTGCAGATGCATCAACCATCAGTTTGTTTTGGCAAATAGTGCCAGGAGCTTCTGATCGTCTGATGTGTCAGTAGCAGCCATTTTTTGGAATTTTGTTCGTATGGGCTGTTGCTATTTTTGACATGTCGCTTATAAAGACGCAGTGGCAGCCATATTTCGACAGGGTTCTTCTGTCTGCCCGCCAGTTTCTTATTCGATTTGATCGATTTTGAGCTGTTGCTCAAATCTCAGTTCAGCTGAGATTTAAATTTCAATTGCTGCTTCTGCTGCTGCTTATGAAGACGCATTTGCTGGTCTTGTGCATACATTGACACCATGTGAAGCTTCAGCACAGTTTATTTGCACCAACAACAGCACTGCCTTCAGCTGCTGCACCGCCACGTTTAGTAACAGAATTTGCTGCTGTAGTGGAGTGTAGTGCCGCTCTCTTCAACCATCAGCTTGTTTTTTTTTTGAAAATAGCACCAGAAGCTTCTGATTGGCCGATGTGCCGATAGCAGTCATTTTGTGGCATGGTTCTTCTGCCTATCTGCCATTTTCTTTTTCGATTTCTTCGATTTAGGGCTGTTGCTCTTTTTGGCATGTTGCTTGTTTATTATACTCATTCACGAAGTAAATTATTATAGTCATTCACGAAGTGAATTATTATACTGATCCACGAAGTGAATTATTATACTGATTCATGAAGTGAATTATTATACTCATTCACGAAGTGAATTAGTAGATTGGTTTTGTGCAATGTCCGTCCGTATGTACGCAGTTCATTTCGGCGCTATTGAAGCTAGAGACATGAAAATTTGGAACATATACTCGTGTATATCTCCGAATTATACAGTTTTAAAATTTTCCCGATCCGCCCACTAGGGGCGTGGCAAATCGGAAAATGAAACCATGTTAGTTGAAGGGCTAGAAAGCTGAAATTTGATATGTAGATCTGCGTCGACCACCCAAGACCAACAATTTATGGTGGATATATCTACGCCCATTGGGGTCGTGGCAAATCGGATAAAACTGCATCTCCTAGAGTTTTAAAGCTAGAACGTTAAAATTTCTACCGTGAGCTAATGTTATGATTCTATAATGACTGATGAAAAAATTTTATGTTTACGCCTACTAGGGGCGTGGCAAATCGGACCTGAAGACATAGTGATTTTTCAAATTCTGCTAAATTTTAAGCACTATTTATGCTAGAGACCTGAAATTTGTATATATATGCGGGATGACAACCCAAGTCCAACGAGCTAGGGTGGATATATGTCCGCCCAAAGGGGGCGAGGAAAACCGCAAAGCTTATATCTCCTACAGCTTAAGAGTTAGAAGCTTAAAAGTTGGATAGTTGAGCTACTGGTAACATCCTCTATCGATGTCCCACAAATAATTGTTATGTCCCTTTGGGGGCGTGGCATATCGAAAAATACCCTGTCATTTTCACATTTTTGAAGTGTAAGCATTTAAATTTTGTGGGTGGTAAAATTTAACAAAAATCGAAATTATATAACGTACATATCAACCTAAATTAAAAATTTGGAGGCTCTAACTCTAAAGATGTAGGAGATATAATTTTATAGCTGATTTTCGATAAGGTTTTTTATCGATAAAAAAATAACGAGATGAGTTATCGATTTTTGGTGATAAACTCGATATCTGCGTGCTATATATGGACATTTAAAAAACAAGTTGAAGTCTCTAGCTATTATATCTTCTGAAATCGACACGTTCAAACATACGAACATTTAAAAAACAAGTTGAAGTCTCTAGCTATTATATCTTCTGAAATCGACACGTTCAAACATACGAACAGAGATAGACGGACGGACAGACAGACAGGGCTAAATCGACTCAGCCATCGCCCTGATCAAGAATATATATACTTTGTGGGGTCTGCCTGCTTGATTTCCCATTTTCAATATAAAATCAAAATTTTATAAAATTGATTTGAAGATCCAAGTTCTAAGGATGTACTAGATATAAAAGGTGATTTTTTGTGAATTAGTATTCTGCAATAGGTTTCGCCCGACTGCAACGTTCTTACATGTATTAAACTGAGGTTTTACATTCAATTGTTTTTAGACCCTGAACCCATTGAAAATTAGAATTCAGGGTATAATGATTTTGTGAAAAGTATGTAAATGGCAGAAGGAGGCGTGGCAGACCCCATTAAGTATATATATTTTTGATCCGTCCGTCCGTCCGTCTGTATGAGTGCGTCGATCTCAGAAGCTGAAATTTTGCATGTAGAGTCGTGTATACCATACGATTTACAAGTTTATCATATTTTTTCAATAAATCATTCGATATCTTTCTTATTGAGGATAATCGATAAATTTATATTGTTTTTCTGCCTAATATAAACATTTTTAGAGCTGGAGACTTCAGAGTTACTGCGTATATACATTTGATGGATACATTTTTATACCCTGAACCCATTGAAAATGGGAAATCAGGGTATAATGGTTTTGTAAAAAGTATGTAACAGGCAGAAGGAATCATCGCAGACCCCATAAAGTATATATATTCTTGATCAGGGCGATGTGCTGAGTCGATATAGCCCTGGCCGTCTGTCTGTCCGTCCGTCCGTCCGTATGAGTGCGTCGATCTCAGAAGTTATAAGAGCTAGAGAGCTGAAATTTTGTATGCATACTCGTTTAAAATAAATTAAAATTCTCATAATATTGCCCACACTGCAGCGCAGCCCAAGCGCAGTCGCTGCTGCGCAGTTAGCAGAGCACGGGCCTATGCGTGCGGGTGCATGTGTATGTGTGTGCTTAGAAGAACTGCAGAATGATTGGACCATCAGCATGGAGGGTTCAGGGTATCTCCTAGTCGAGCAGTCTCGACTAGAGTCTTCTTACTTGTTTTATTTACAGATTTTGGATACCACGCCCCTTCGCCCACAATTTGTAAAATACGTATTTCAAGCACTAGAGACTTGAACTTTGGAATGTACACAAATTTACACATTGTGATTACGTTCTGAAAGTTGCATTAAGATTGTGTGTCTACAAACTAAATTATTCAACAAATAAATTCTCATAATATTGCACACACTGCAGCGCAGCCCAAGCGCAGTCGATGCTTACTGTGCATTTCGCAGAGCGCGGGCTTATGCATGCCTGTGGATGCATGTGTATGTACATATGTGTGCAAAAGAGGACTACAGAATGATTAGAATATCAGCTTGTAGGGTTCAGGGTATCTACTAGTCGAGCATTCTCGACTAGAGCCTTCTTACTTCTTTTTGTTGTTGCTGCTGCTGCTTATGAAGACACTTTTGCTGCTCTTGTGCATGAAGTCCCTCTGTGTTTATTGGCACTAACAACAGCACTGGCTTTAGCAGCTGAACTGCTACTGTTGTTAATAGCAATAGCAGCTGTAGTGGACTTACGTGCAGCCTCAATAGCAGCCGCTCTCTTCAAAGTCATCTTTGCAGATGCATCAACCATCAGTTTGTTTTGGCATATAGTGCCAGGAGCTTCTGATTGTGTTTTGCTCGTACGGGCTGTTGCTATTTTTGGCATGTCGCTTATAAAGACGCAGTGGCAGCCATATTGCGACAGGGTTCTTCTGTCTGCCGCCAGTTTCTTATTCGATTTTATCTATTTTGAGCTGTTGCTCTTTATGGCAGTTTAAGTTCAGCTGAGATTTAAATTACAATTCCTGCTTCTGCTGCTGCTTAGGAAGACGCATTTGCTGGTCTTGTGCATACATTGACACCATGTGAAGCTTCAGCACAGTTTATTTGCACCAACAACAGCACTGCCTTCAGCTGCTGCACTGCCACGTTTATTAACAGAATTTGCTGCTGTAGTGGAGTGTAGTGCCGCTCTCTTCAACCATAAGCTTGTTTTTGGAAAATAGCACCAGAAGCTTCTGACTGGCCGATGTGCCGATAGCAGCCATTTTGTGGCATGGTTCTTCTGCCTATCCGCCATTTTCTTTTTCGATTTCTGCGATTTAGGGCTGTTGCTCTTTTTGGCATGTTGCTTGTTTATTATACTCATTCACGAAGTAAATTATTATAGTCATTCACGAAGTGAATTATTTTACTGATTCACGAAGTGAATTATTATACTGATTCATGAAGTGAATTATTATACTCATTCACGAAGTGAATTAGTAGATTGGTTTTGTGCAATGTCCGTCCGTATGTACGCAGCTCATTTCGGCGCTATTGAAGCTAGAGACATGAAAATTTGAAACATATACTCGTGTATATCTCCGAATTATACAGTTTTAAAATTTTCCCGATCCGCCCACTAGGGGCGTGGCAAATCGGAAAATGAAACCATGTTAGTTGAAGGGCTAGAAAGCTGAAATTTGGTATGTAGATCTGCGTCGACCACCCAAGACCAACAATTTATGGTGGATATATCTACGCCCATTGGGGTCGTGGCAAATCGGATAAAACTGCATCTCCTAGAGTTTTAAAGCTAGAACGTTAAAATTTCTACCGTGAGCTAATGTTATGATGCTATAATGACTGATGAAAAAATTTTATGTTTACGCCTACTAGGGGCGTGGCAAATCGGACCTGAAGACATAGTGATTTTTCAAATTCTGCTAAATTTTAAGCACTATTTATGCTAGAGACCTGAAATTTGTATATATATGCGGGATGACAACCCAAGTCCAACGAGCTATATATATATATATATATATATATATATATGTCCGCCCAAAGGGGGCGTGGAAAACCGCAAAAGCTTATATCTCCTACAGCTTAAGAGTTAGAAGCTTAAAAGTAGGATAGTTGAGCTACTGGTAACATCCTCTATCGATGTCCCACAAATAATTGTTATGTCCCTTTGGGGGCGTGGCATATCGAAAAATACCCTGTAATTTTCACATTTTTGGAGTGTAAGCATTCTAATTTTGCGTGTAAGCATTCTAATTTTGAGTGTAAGCAAGCTAATTTGTTACCGTTAGCTCTTTCTAAGAACTGGCCAGAAATGAAATCTACGGCCACTAGGGACGTGGCAATCGACATTTGTAGTATCAAATTGCGACATTTATATGCGTGAGCCATCTATGTATGTACATGTATATACAAATAGGCTTTAATAGGCATTGATAACACGGAAGGATACATTTTTATAAAATTAAAAAAAAAACATGTAAGGAAACTCTAGTCGAGAGTGCTCGACTAGATACTACCCTGAACCAAACTAATAAAAATGTACATTTAGTGTGGTTAAATTTTCAATTTAAATGTATTTAAAAATATAAGAGAAATAGAAGACTCATTTAATTAAATATATTTTAAACAATTAAAAAAGTTAACATAGAATGCGCCCGCTCTGGGATTCGAGCCCGAGACTTCTCGATCGTGCGGCACGTTGCTTTCCACAACGCCACTTAACTTGTTGACAGACTAATGGCAAATCAGGAATACATTCACTGCTGCAGCGCCATCTAGCAAATCGAAACTAAACTAATTGTTTATTTTAATGTGTGTGTGCACACGTATAGGAAAACTGCTGTGACTGTTTCACGTGCGTTTGTTAATTGGCCAAACATTTGATGATTTTTAAAAAGTTGATAGAACTAACGGAATTTAATGAAACTTTCAGCATATGATCTACATATTCCATTGAATATGTGACAAATTTAAAAAAATGAAAAATCATTCACAATTGGCTATACTTGCGCCTGATTTGAACTTGATTGTTTTTATTCGATAAAAACATAACGGGATGATTTATCGATTTTTAGTGATAAACTCGACATCCGCGCTGTATATACGGTCATTTAAAAAAAAATTCAAGTCTCTAGCTCGGAAATCTCGGAAATCGATGCGTTCAAACATACGGATAGACGGACAGACAGACAGACAGACAGACAGACAGACGAATAGGGCTAAATCGACTCAGCTCGTCGCCCTGATCAAGAATATATATACTTTGTGGGATCTGCCACGCCTCCTTCTGCCTGTTACATACATTTAAACAAAACCATTATACCCTGATTTTCCATTTTCAATGGGTTCAGGGTTTAAACAAGTAAGAAGTCTCTAGTCGAGACTGCTCGACTAGGAGATATCCTGAACCCTCCATGCTGATGTTCCAATCATTCCGCACACATACATACACATGCATCCACCCGCACGCAAAGGCCCGCGCTCTGCTAACTGCGCAGTAAGCAGCGACTGCGTTTGGGCTGCGCTGCAGTGTGGTCAATATTATTAGAATTTATTTGTTGAATAATTTCGTTTGTAGACGTACAATCCTAATGAAACATTCAGAACGTAATCATAATGTGTAAATGTGTGTACAGTCCAAAGCACAAGTCTCTAGTACTTTATATACGTTTTTTACAAATTGTGGGCGAAGGGGGCATGGTATCCAAAATCTGTAAATTACGAAATGTGTGTATCCATCAAATGTATATACACAATAAATCTGAAGTCTCTAGGTCTAATAGTGTTCAAATAAGGCTGAAAAAACAACATAAATTGATCGATTATCCTCGATAAAAAAGATATCGAATGAGTTATAGAAAAAATATGATAAACTCGTACTGCGTATGGTATACACGAGTATGCATACATATTTCAGCTCTCTAGCTCTTATAACTTCTGAGATCGACGCACCCATACGGACAGACGGACGGACAGACGGACAGGGCTATATCGACTCAGCACATCGCCCTGATCAAGAATATATATACTTTATGGGGTCTGCGATGATTCCTTCTGACTGTTACATACTTTTCACAAAACCATTATACCCTGATTTCCCATTTTCAATGGGTTTATCATATTTTTATACCCTGAACCCATTGAAAATGGGAAATCAGGGTATAATGGTTTTGTTAAAAGTATGTAACACGGAGAAGGAGGCGTGGCAGACCCCACAAAGTATATATATTCTTGATCAGGGCGACAAACTGAATCGATTTAGCCATGTCCGTCTGTCCGTCTGTCCGTCTGTCCGTCTGTCCGTATGTATGAACGCGTCGATTTCTGAAGATATAGAAGCTAGAGACTTCAACTTTTTTTTAAAATGCTCGTATATAGAGCGCGCATTTCGAGTTTATCACTAAAAATCGATAACTCATCCCGTTATTTTTTTATCGATCAAAAACCTTATCGAAAACCAGTTATAAAATTATATCTCCTACACCTTTAGAGCTAAAGTCTCCAAATTTTAAATGTAGACTCGACTGCACGTGGTAGAATTTCGATTTTTGTTATAATTCACCCCCCACCCCTATATCCACCCCCTTACCCTCATCTCTGTAAAAGGCGTATTTCAAATACTAGAGACTTGAGCTTTGGCAAATATACGCATAGTAATGATAAAACCACATTCTGAAAGTTTCATGAAGAACGTACGTCCACAAAAAAAGTTATTGAACAATTAAGTTCCCATAGTAAGCCCACACTGCAGCCCATGCCTGTTAATGCGTGCGTGCCTATGGGTGTCTATGTATATGTTTGCGTGTGTGTGTGTTTGTTTAAGCTGAATGACACTAAAAATTATTGAAATGGCTGTTGCTCGGAGGGTTCAGGGTATCTCGTAGCCGAGCAGTCTCGACTAGAGCTTTCTTACTTGTTTCAATTTATATTGTTTTTCTGCCTAATATAAACATTTTTAGAGCTGGAGACTTCAGAGTTACTGCGTATATACATTTGATGGATACATTTTTATACCCTGAACCCATTGAAAATGGGAAATCAGGGTATAATGGTTTTGTTAAAAGTATGTAACAGGGAGAAGGAGGCGTGGCAGACCCCACAAAGTATATATATTCTTGATCAGGGCGACAAACTGAATCGATTTAGCCATGTCCGTCTGTCCGTATGTATGAACGCGTCGATTTCTGAAGATATAGAAGCTAGAGACTTCAACTTTTTTTTAAAATGCTCGTATATAGCACGCGGATATCGAGTTTATCACTAAAAATAACTCATCCCGTTCTTTTTATACCCTGAACCCATTGAAAATGGGAAATCAGGGTATAATGGTTTTGTTAAAAGTATGTAACAGGGAGAAGGAGGCGTGGCAGACCCCACAAAGTATATATATTCTTGATCAGGGCGACAAACTGAATCGATTTAGCCATGTCCGTCTGTCCGTCTGTCCGTCTGTCCGTATGTATGAACGCGTCGATTTCTGAAGATATAGAAGCTAGAGACTTCAACTTTTTTTTAAAATGCTCGTATATAGCGCGCGCATATCGAGTTTATCACTAAAAATCGATAACTCATCCCGTTATTTTTTTATCGATCAAAAACCTTATCGAAATGCAGTTATAAAATTATATCTCCTACACCTTTTGAGCTAAAGTCTCAAAATTTTAAATGTAGACTCGACTGCACGTGATAGAATTTCGGTTTTTGTTATAATTCACCCCCCACCCCTATATCCACCCCCTTACCCTCATCTCTGTAAAAGGCGTATTTCAAATACTAGAGACTTGAGCTTTGGCAAATATACGCATAGTAATGATAAAACCACATTCTGAAAGTTTCATGAAGAACGTACGTCCAGAAAAAAAGTTATTGAACAATTAAGTTCCCATAGTAAGCCCACACTGCAGCCCATGCCGGTTAATGCGTGCGTGCCTATGGGTGTCTATGTATATGTTTGCGTGTGTGTGTGCGTTTGTTTAAGCTGAATGACACTAAAAATTATTGAAATGGCTGTTGCTCGGAGGGTTCAGGGTATCTCGTAGTCGAGCAGTCTCGACTAGAGCTTTCTTACTTGTTTTATTTACAGATTTTGGATACCACGACCCCTTCGCCCACAATTTGTAAAATACGTATTTCAAGCACTAGAGACTTGAACTTTGGAATGTACACAAATTTACACATTGTGATTACGTTCTGAAAGTTGCATTAAGATTGTGTGTCTACAAACTAAATTATTCAACAAATAAATTCTCATAATATTGCACACACTGCAGCGCAGCCCAAGCGCAGTCGATGCTTACTGTGCATTTCGCAGAGCGCGGGCTTATGCATGCCTGTGGATGCACGTGTATGTACATATGTGTGCAAAAGAGGACTACAGAATGATTAGAATATCAGCTTGGAGGGTTCAGGGTATCTCCTAGTCGAGCATTCTCGACTAGAGCCTTCTTACTTGTTTTTGTTGTTGCTGCTGCTGCTTATGAAGACACTTTTGCTGCTCTTGTGCATGAAGTCCCTTTGTGTTTATTGGCACTAACAACAGCACTGGCTTTAGCAGCTGAACTGCTACTGTTGTTAATAGCAATAGCAGCTGTAGTGGACTTACGTGCAGCCTCAATAGCAGCCGCTCTCTTCAAAGTCATCTTTGCAGATGCATCAACCATCAGTTTGTTTTGGCATATAGTGCCAGGAACTTCTGATTGTCTTTTGCTCGTACGGGCTGTTGCTATTTTTGGCATGTCGCTTATAAAGACGCAGTGGCAGCCATATTGCGACAGGGTTCTTCTGTCTGCCGCCAGTTTCTTATTCGATTTTATCTATTTTGAGCTGTTGCTCTTTATGGCAGTTTAAGTTCAGCTGAGATTTAAATTACAATTCCTGCTTCTGCTGCTGCTTAGGAAGACGCATTTGCTGGTCTTGTGCATACATTGACACCATGTGAAGCTTCAGCACAGTTTATTTGCACCAACAACAGCACTGCCTTCAGCTGCTGCACTGCCACGTTTATTAACAGAATTTGCTGCTGTAGTGGAGTGTAGTGCCGCTCTCTTCAACCATAAGCTTGTTTTTGGAAAATAGCACCAGAAGCTTCTGATTGGCCGATGTGCCGATAGCAGTCATTTTGTGGCATGGTTCTTCTGCCTATCTGCCCTTTTCTTTTTCGATTTCTTCGATTTAGGGCTGTTGCTCTTTTTGGCATGTTGCTTGTTTATTATACTCATTCACGAAGTAAATTATTATAGTCATTCACGAAGTGAATTATTATACTGATCCACGAAGTGAATTATTATACTGATTCATGAAGTGAATTATTATACTCATTCACGAAGTGAATTAGTAGATTGGTTTTGTGCAATGTCCGTCCGTATGTACGCAGTTCATTTCGGTGCTATTGAAGGTAGAGACATGAAAATTTGGAACATATACTCGTGTATATCTCCGAATTATAAAGTTTTACAATTTTCCCGATCCGCCCACTAGGGGCGTGGCAAATCGGAAAATGCATTTTCCGATATACCAGAAACCATGTTAGTTGAAGAGCTAGAAAGCTGAAATTTGGTATGTAGATCTGCGTCGACTATCCAAGTCCAACAATCTATGGTGAATATATCTACGCCCATTGGGGGCGTGGCGATTCGGATAACACTGTATCTCCTAGAGTTTTAAAGCTAGAACGTTAAAATTTCTAACGTGAGCTAATATTATGATTCTATAATGACTGATGAAAAAATTTTATGTTTACGCCTACTATGGGCGTGGCAAATCGGACCTGAAGGCATAGTGATTTTTCAAATTCTGCTAAATTTTAGGCACTATTTATGCTAGAGACCTGAAATTTGTATATATATGCGGGATGACAAACCAAGTTCAACGAGCTAGGGTGGATATATGTCCGCCCAAAGGGGGCGTGGCAAACCGCAAAAGCTTATATCTCCTACAGCTTAAGAGCTAGAAGCATCCTCTATCGATGTCCCAATAATAATGGTTACGCCTCTTTGGGGGCGTGGCATATCGAAAAATACCCTGTAATTTTCACATTTTTGGAGCGTAAGCAATCAAATTTTGGATTTACGTTGCCGTTAGCTCTTTCTAATGGATATTATAGCTAAAATACGATAACGTAATAACAGAGCGTCATCTGATAAAACTACAGTAACAGCTAGAAAATCCAGAAATCAATTGCAATTCTTAGAATATGCAAAAAGGCGCGCTTTTGTCTATACGCATAGAATAAACGATGAGTGTGTGCACATGTATTAGAAAATCGCGCTGATCTGCTGCTAGCTTGGAACCGGTAGCCAAAATATAACTAAAATGAAAATTGTATAAAATTGACTTGAAGATCATAGTTCTAAAGATGTACTAGATATAAACGGCAATAGCTATAGATGATTTTTTCAACGTTTGGGCTGTGAATGAGTATTCTGCAATCGGTATCGCCCGACTGCAACGTTCTTACTTGTTTTTTATACTCATTCACGAAGTGAATCCGTCCGTCCGTCTGTCCGTCTGTCCGTATGAACGCTGTTCATTTCGCCGCTATTGAAGCTAGAGTCTTGAAATTTGAAACACATACCCGTGTATAACTCCGATTTATAAAGTGTTCAAATTTTCCTGATTCGCCCACTAGGGGCGTGGCAAATCGGAAAATGAGTTTTCCGATATGCCAGAAACCATATTAGTTGAAGAGCTAGAAAGCTGAAATTTGGTATGTACGTCCGCGTCGACCACCCAAGTCCATTAAGCTATGGCGGATATATCTACGCCCATTGGGGGCGTGGCAAATCAGATAAAACTGTATCTCCGGAAGTCATAAAGCTAGAAAGTTGAAATTTTATGTTTACGCCTACTAGGGGCGTGGCAAATCGGACCTGAAGATATACTGATTTTTCAAATTCTGCTAAATTTTAGGCACTATTTATGCTAGAGACCTGAAATTTGTATATATATGCGGGATGACAACCCAAGTCCAACAAGCTAGGGTGGATATATGTCCGCCCAAAGGGGGCGTGGCAAACCGCAGAAGCTTATATCTCCTACAGTTTATGAGCTAGATGCTTCGAATTTGGATAGTTGAGTTACTGGTAACATCCTCTATTGATGTTTCAAAATTAATAGTTACGCCTCTTTGGGGGCGTGGCATATCGAAAAATACCCTGTAATTTTCACATTTTTGGAGCGTAAGCATTCAAATTTGGCATGTACATTACCGTTAGCTCGTTCTAAGAACAGGCCAAAAATGAGGCGTCTACGGCATAGGGGCGTGGCAATCCGCATTTGTAGTATCATATTGCGATATTTATATGCGTGAGCCAATTAATTATCACTATTGTTAACAGCAATAGCAGACGGTCTCTTCAAAGTAATTTTAGCAGATGCATCAACCATCAGTTTGTTTTGGCAAATAGTACCAGAATTTTCTGATTGTCTGATGTGTCAGTAGCTGCCGTTTTTTGGAATGTTGCTCGTATGGGGTGTGGCTTTTTTTAGCGTGTGGCTTATAAAGACGCAGTGGCATTCATTTTGCGACATGGTTCTTCTGTCTGCCCGCCATTATCTTGTTCGATTTCTTATAGCAGCCATTTTGTGTTATGGTTCTACTGCCTATCCGCCATTTTCTTTTTCGATTTCATTGATTCAGGGCTGTTAATCTTTTTGGCATGTCGCTTGTTTATATTAAAAAGAGTTTGTACATTCAATTGTTTTATTTTGTTGTTGCTGCTGCTTATGAATACGCTTTGTCTGCTCTTGTGCGTAAAGTCCCTCTATGTTTATTGGCACTAATAACAGCACTGGCTTTAGCAGATGCGCTGCGACTGCTGTTGACAGCAATAGAAGCTGTAGTGGACTTATAGTGGACTATAAAATGCTTATGAGTCGATATTTAAAATTCGGAGACTATAGCTTTAAAGATGTAGGAGGTATCATTTTATAACTGACTTTCGATAACGTTTTTTATCGATAAAAAATAACGAGGTGAGTTATCGATTTTTGGTGATAAACTCGATATTCGCGTGCTATATACGAGCATTTAAAAAAAAAGTTGAAGTCTCTAGCTTCTATGTCTTCTGAAATCGACGCGTTCAAACATACGGACAGACGGACGGACGGACAGACGGACATGGCTAAATCGACTCAGTTCGTCGCCCTGATCAAGAATATATATACTTTGTGGGGTCTGCCACGTCTCCTTCTCCCTGTTACATACTTTTAACATAACCATTATACCCTGATTTCCCATTTTCAATGGGTTCAGGGTATAAAAAACAAGTAAGAACGTTGTGTAGTATGTCTAATATAATAATAATATATATCCAACACACACACTATATACACATATACAAGAAGCGATCAAGTAAACATAAATGTACTCCAAATATTATCGGCCACATAAGTGGACCGCTCATATGCAAGACGCATGGGAATAGCCGCGTCAGCAATTGATCTTTTGGCAAGCCAACGGCTGCCGCTTGTATATATTTACATATATGTCCACTGCTGCCTTCTGCAGCATCGGCTCATATAGCCGTGTCAGCATTTGACCGCTTGACAACCCAACGGCTCATATAGAGAACTAACGTATATGCCCTTTGCATATATGTATATACATAAATACATACTGCGCTCTCTCGCTCTGCTGCCTTCAGCGGCAGAGATATATTATAAGAAATCTATGTACTTTAGGCTAAGATTTGATTTGAATAAAATACGGAGAGCATTCACTGTCCGCACTCCAATGAATATAGACATTACTTTTCATTTATCACATGGCGACCGTGACAGTTGTCACTCTCGGGCCAATTCATTAATATTTTGAGTTAAAAATTGTGGCTGCATACCTTTTGGCTGTTCTTGGTGGACAAGATGACCATGCTGATTCAACGCAGGGCAAAAGCATAGACGATCTAATTAAGGAGCAACTATCATCAATGCCCGTTGCAATAACAACAAAAATAGCAGCAACAGCAGCGCAATAGTGACAACAAAAACAACAAAACGACAAGAACAAGAACAACAGCGACTGCAGCGACAGCAGCAACAACAATAAAAGCAACTTGGGACATCGCAGACGCCAACGGATGGCTACATAAAAGAAAAAGAGAACAAGAATTGGAAAATCTGAGTGAGTAGAGGTCAATGAGTGAGGGTCAAAGAAAGAAAGCCGGTAGAAGCGATTTGAGAGTACGCCTGCAGAAAAGAAAGGCAGAAATCTTAAAACTACTGTTCGCCACCAACCCACCACTACATTGGCAGGCAACAATAGCTTTACAAAATGAGCTTGATAAAATTCAACAAGCACAAGAACATTTAAAGACCAAAAACTCAACCTCTACCACTATTTACAAACAGATTCCAATTATTAATCAAACTTCTGAAACCAGGAATGACACACTACCAAAAGTCACCATAGACAAACCGAAGAAGACGTGCCCAAATGACTGCGAGGGACCTCTAGGAAGCCCACATTGTAATTACACGTGCAAACACTGCACGACAACCTGTGCGACCAGCACCGGTACCGCCTGAGCCCATAGGCCCCGGACATCAGCAGCAGTAACAACAGCGTGAAAGGCAGGCCGCCTTTTACGCCATCGAGGGAACATCAACCAACCGGTGACGACCAGCTGATGTTAGTTTAACTAAAAATTAAGAAAAATTTTTAATGCACTGCGATGCATAAATAAGTTAATTTTTAAGAAAACCTTTGTAAAGCGGAAGCGATAATTGCATTGCCCGCTAGTGTATGGCCCGTGAAGCCATACACCTAATAGGCAGGAAGATCACTGCGATGATCGAGTAGGGAAGATAGGATTGATATATATATATATATATATATAAGAAAAAGCAAAAAGAATAATAATTGTTTTGTATAATCAAATAAAAATGAAAGGATAGTTTTTAAAATCTTTGTATTTTTCAAGTATAAAAAAAAAAGAAAAATTTTAATTTTAGTTATAAAACCGATTTCACGAAACTACAAAAAAAAAAAAAAAAAAATTAAATTTCCAAAATGGGTTGGTTCGGAAGCGACGATACCCAAGCTAAAGATAATACGGCGAATGTCGTAAATAATGTTAAAATCATCGATCATACAGATGATCTAAACGCTATTTGGATATTGTTATTAATTATGACAATAGTAACTGTTTGCCAATTTTTTTTAACAGTTTACGTCAAGCATAACAAATTAATTAAACGTAGATACTTGAACAGGACGGCAGATAACATCTAAAATGAATGACAGAATAGATCTAATTTTAAGAGAGAACCCAAATTTCATAATAAACTCCCTAAATATTTTGCATAAGCATAAAGAATTTATTAAACTTCATGAATTCGAAAACGAATACATTAACACATACCACTGTATCACAAGCCCACTACTCCGCTTATCTAAAATAGAAAAGGGCATAGTATTAAGTACATTGCCTTACGTAATGGTTAAAACCAAAGAGGAGAAACATCCAATACTTGGTTGAACAACCATATTATTAGTGCGATTGCATCGCTAAACGAAAATCATTTCCATTAAGGAATGGAATGGAACGAAATTGCAAAAAACATTGACGCATTTCGTTACCAATTTGAAAAATCATACAAGTGCATCAACAAAGATGCAGTTATAAAAACTAATACATTAATAAAACACATAGATATAATCATAAGAGAGTATAACAATATAGTAACAATAGTAAATAGATACGATAAACGATTTACAAATGAACACAAAAGCAAATGTTTTAGAGTTTTAAAATCTCTAAACACAAGACTTATATCTGTCGCTAATAGACGACACATTCAAATAAATGGCGGAATTCAATCCCAGTCAATTAAAAGATTTAGACGAATCAATAGAGTCGAGCGACACAGAATCTGATAGTGATATTGAAACACTAGAAGAAAAAAGTAATATACCACAAACAAACATGGCAAATCAGGTCGCATTACATAGGGAATATGTGAAGCAGGTTTCCTCTTCAGTCCCTGAATTCGATGGTAAAAAGTTATCATTGAATAGGTTCTTGACAGCTTTGAGGCTTGTTGAAAGAACTAAAGGCGATCAAGAGGATATAGCGGTCGAGGTTATTAAATCAAAAATAACCGGAACAATCCTATACAAAGTACAAAATGAAACCACTATATCCGGAATTATTCAAAAATTAAATGATAATGTAAAAGGGGAATCAACCGATGTTTTAAAAGCTAAATTGTTAAACATAAAACAAAAAGGCAAAGCAGCATCCCAGTATACGGCTGAAATTGATAACTTGCGGAAGCAGTTAAAATCAGCTTATATTGACAATGGTCTAGACCCAGACAATGCAGAAAAATTCTCAACGAAAGAATCTATTACTGCAATGACCAAGAACTGCGAGCATGACAAACTGAGAATAATTCTAGAAGCAGGAAACTTCGTTATTTTCAACGATGTGATGGATAAATATATCCATTGCAGCACTGAAATGACTAGAAACGCCAGCACAGTATTATTTCAGCAAAGCCGAAATAATAGAGGAGGTGGTTACCGATACCAAAGAGGTAGTGGCAATGGCTGCAGTAACTACAACTCCAACAATAATAACAACAATAACAATTACAGAAATAATGGTAGAGGCCGAGGTTACAATCGAGGAAGATATAATTCCAACCGAGGCAACAACCAAAACTACCATAATAATAATAATAATAATTATGGCAATAACCATGTCCGAGTTACCCAAAGCAATTCGGGAAACGGACAGAATCCTTCAGATACTCAGAGCAATTAAACAAAAAAATATATACACTCAATCTCAGTTTTAGCATCTTTATAAAAATTAACAACGAAAATACAGGAAAAATTTATACTCTATTAATAGACACAGGTGCAGATATATCAATTTTAAAAGAAAATATAGATATCTTTGATAATGTAAATAGCAACATTTCAACACAAATATCAGGCATTGGTGAAGGTTCAGTTTTTTCAAGAGGTTTAGCATTCGTAGAATTATCTACAGGCAAACATGTAATACCACATGATTTCCATTTAGTCGATAAAGACTTCCCAATTCCAAGCAATGGCATTTTCGGTATAGATTTCATTAAAAAATATAATTGCCAATTAGATTTCACACAATCAAGTGATTCTCTAATACTAAGGCCGAATAATCTAAATTATCCAATACATATACCAATCATACACACATGTGATAATAATGCCACAATACTTCCAGCTCGTGCTGAAGTAGTCCGTCAAATTAATATAACTTCTAAAGAACAAAATGTTCTTATTCCAAACCAGGAAATCGAAGAAGGAATTTTTATTGGAAACACTATTTCCAATAAAAATAATACATTTGTCCGAATATTAAACACAACCAACTCAATTAGACTAATAAACCTTAACAAGATAAAAGTAGAAACGCTAAGTGACTACGAGATAGTCCAAGAAATTAGCGAAGAGAGACAAAATACTGTCATGAAAAAACTAATTAAGAACTTTCCACCTCTGTACAAACAAACTTTAACAAACCTCTGCACAAAATATACAGATATATTCGGACTAGAAACCGAATCGATATCTACAAATAATTTTTATAAGCAAGAACTAAGATTAAAAGATAAAGAACCAGTGTATATAAAAAACAAGTAAGAAAACTCTAGTCGAGAGTGCTCGACTACGAGATCCCCTGAACCCTTCAAGCAACAGTCATTTCAATCATTTTTAGCGTCTCTCTGCTTACACAAACAAACACATACACAAGCAAACACACATACATAGACACCCATAGGCGCGCACGCATGTGCTGCAGTGTGGGCTTAGTATGGGAACTTAATTGTATAATAACTTTTTTTCTGGACATACGTTCTCCATGAAACTTTCAGATTGTGGTTTTATCATTATTATGCGTATAATTGCCAAAGCTCAAGTCTCTAGTATTTGAAATACGCCTTTTACAAACTTATGGGTAGGGGGGTGGATATAAGGGTGGGGGGTGAAATTGAACAAAAATCGAAATTCTATAACGTACATATCAATCTACATTTCAAATTTGGATACTCTAGCTCTAAAGATGTAGGAGATATAATTTCTAACTGCATTTCGATAAGGTTTTTGATCGAAAAAAAAATAACGGGATGAGTTATCGATTTTTAGTGATAAACTCGATATCCGCGTGCTATATACGAGCATTTTAAAAAAAAGTTGAAGTCTCTAGCTTCTATGTCTTCTGAAATCGACGCGTTCAAACATACGGACAGACGGACGGACGGACAGACGGACATGGCTAAATCGACTCAGTTCGTCGCACTGATCAAGAATATATATACTTTGTGGGGTCTGCCACGTCTCCTTCTCCCTGTTACATACTTTTAACATAACCATTATACCCTGATTTCCCATTTTCAATGGGTTCAGGGTATAAAAAACAAGTAAGAACGTTGTGTAGTATGTCTAATATAATAATAATATATATCCAACACACACACTATATACACATATACAAGAAGCGATCAAGTAAACATAAATGTACTCCAAATATTATCGGCCACATAAGTGGACCGCTCATATGCAAGACGCATGGGAATAGCCGCGTCAGCAATTGATCTTTTGGCAAGCCAACGGCTGCCGCTTGTATATATTTACATATATGTCCACTGCTGCCTTCTGCAGCATCGGCTCATATAGCCGTGTCAGCATTTGACCGCTTGACAACCCAACGGCTCATATAGAGAACTAACGTATATGCCCTTTGCATATATGTATATACATAAATACATACTGCGCTCTCTCGCTCTGCTGCCTTCAGCGGCAGAGATATATTATAAGAAATCTATGTACTTTAGGCTAAGATTTGATTTGAATAAAATACGGAGAGCATTCACTGTCCGCACTCCAATGAATATAGACATTACTTTTCATTTATCACATGGCGACCGTGACAGTTGTCACTCTCGGGCCAATTCATTAATATTTTGAGTTAAAAATTGTGGCTGCATACCTTTTGGCTGTTCTTGGTGGACAAGATGACCATGCTGATTCAACGCAGGGCAAAAGCATAGACGATCTAATTAAGGAGCAACTATCATCAATGCCCGTTGCAATAACAACAAAAATAGCAGCAACAGCAGCGCAATAGTGACAACAAAAACAACAAAACGACAAGAACAAGAACAACAGCGACTGCAGCGACAGCAGCAACAACAATAAAAGCAAC
Source organism: Drosophila mulleri (assembly GCA_035047565.1). NCBI lineage: Eukaryota > Metazoa > Arthropoda > Insecta > Diptera > Drosophilidae > Drosophila > Drosophila mulleri. The sequence goes on from JAWNPK010000012.1 coordinate 25,913,394, forward strand.
TTGGGACATCGCAGACGCCAACGGATGGCTACATAAAAGAAAAAGAGAACAAGAATTGGAAAATCTGAGTGAGTAGAGGTCAATGAGTGAGGGTCAAAGAAAGAAAGCCGGTAGAAGCGATTTGAGAGTACGCCTGCAGAAAAGAAAGGCAGAAATCTTAAAACTACTGTTCGCCACCAACCCACCACTACATTGGCAGGCAACAATAGCTTTACAAAATGAGCTTGATAAAATTCAACAAGCACAAGAACATTTAAAGACCAAAAACTCAACCTCTACCACTATTTACAAACAGATTCCAATTATTAATCAAACTTCTGAAACCAGGAATGACACACTACCAAAAGTCACCATAGACAAACCGAAGAAGACGTGCCCAAATGACTGCGAGGGACCTCTAGGAAGCCCACATTGTAATTACACGTGCAAACACTGCACGACAACCTGTGCGACCAGCACCGGTACCGCCTGAGCCCATAGGCCCCGGACATCAGCAGCAGTAACAACAGCGTGAAAGGCAGGCCGCCTTTTACGCCATCGAGGGAACATCAACCAACCGGTGACGACCAGCTGATGTTAGTTTAACTAAAAATTAAGAAAAATTTTTAATGCACTGCGATGCATAAATAAGTTAATTTTTAAGAAAACCTTTGTAAAGCGGAAGCGATAATTGCATTGCCCGCTAGTGTATGGCCCGTGAAGCCATACACCTAATAGGCAGGAAGATCACTGCGATGATCGAGTAGGGAAGATAGGATTGATATATATATATATATATAAGAAAAAGCAAAAAGAATAATAATTGTTTTGTATAATCAAATAAAAATGAAAGGATAGTTTTTAAAATCTTTGTATTTTTCAAGTATAAAAAAAAAAGAAAAATTTTAATTTTAGTTATAAAACCGATTTCACGAAACTACAAAAAAAAAAAAAAATTAAATTTCCAAAATGGGTTGGTTCGGAAGCGACGATACCCAAGCTAAAGATAATACGGCGAATGTCGTAAATAATGTTAAAATCATCGATCATACAGATGATCTAAACGCTATTTGGATATTGTTATTAATTATGACAATAGTAACTGTTTGCCAATTTTTTTTAACAGTTTACGTCAAGCATAACAAATTAATTAAACGTAGATACTTGAACAGGACGGCAGATAACATCTAAAATGAATGACAGAATAGATCTAATTTTAAGAGAGAACCCAAATTTCATAATAAACTCCCTAAATATTTTGCATAAGCATAAAGAATTTATTAAACTTCATGAATTCGAAAACGAATACATTAACACATACCACTGTATCACAAGCCCACTACTCCGCTTATCTAAAATAGAAAAGGGCATAGTATTAAGTACATTGCCTTACGTAATGGTTAAAACCAAAGAGGAGAAACATCCAATACTTGGTTGAACAACCATATTATTAGTGCGATTGCATCGCTAAACGAAAATCATTTCCATTAAGGAATGGAATGGAACGAAATTGCAAAAAACATTGACGCATTTCGTTACCAATTTGAAAAATCATACAAGTGCATCAACAAAGATGCAGTTATAAAAACTAATACATTAATAAAACACATAGATATAATCATAAGAGAGTATAACAATATAGTAACAATAGTAAATAGATACGATAAACGATTTACAAATGAACACAAAAGCAAATGTTTTAGAGTTTTAAAATCTCTAAACACAAGACTTATATCTGTCGCTAATAGACGACACATTCAAATAAATGGCGGAATTCAATCCCAGTCAATTAAAAGATTTAGACGAATCAATAGAGTCGAGCGACACAGAATCTGATAGTGATATTGAAACACTAGAAGAAAAAAGTAATATACCACAAACAAACATGGCAAATCAGGTCGCATTACATAGGGAATATGTGAAGCAGGTTTCCTCTTCAGTCCCTGAATTCGATGGTAAAAAGTTATCATTGAATAGGTTCTTGACAGCTTTGAGGCTTGTTGAAAGAACTAAAGGCGATCAAGAGGATATAGCGGTCGAGGTTATTAAATCAAAAATAACCGGAACAATCCTATACAAAGTACAAAATGAAACCACTATATCCGGAATTATTCAAAAATTAAATGATAATGTAAAAGGGGAATCAACCGATGTTTTAAAAGCTAAATTGTTAAACATAAAACAAAAAGGCAAAGCAGCATCCCAGTATACGGCTGAAATTGATAACTTGCGGAAGCAGTTAAAATCAGCTTATATTGACAATGGTCTAGACCCAGACAATGCAGAAAAATTCTCAACGAAAGAATCTATTACTGCAATGACCAAGAACTGCGAGCATGACAAACTGAGAATAATTCTAGAAGCAGGAAACTTCGTTATTTTCAACGATGTGATGGATAAATATATCCATTGCAGCACTGAAATGACTAGAAACGCCAGCACAGTATTATTCCAGCAAAGCCGAAATAATAGAGGAGGTGGTTACCGATACCAAAGAGGTAGTGGCAATGGCCGCAGTAACTACAACTCCAACAATAATAACAACAATAACAATTACAGAAATAATGGTAGAGGCCGAGGTTACAATCGAGGAAGATATAATTCCAACCGAGGCAACAACCAAAACTACCATAATAATAATAATAATAATTATGGCAATAACCATGTCCGAGTTACCCAAAGCAATTCGGGAAACGGACAGAATCCTTCAGATACTCAGAGCAATTAAACAAAAAAATATATACACTCAATCTCAGTTTTAGCATCTTTATAAAAATTAACAACGAAAATACAGGAAAAATTTATACTCTATTAATAGACACAGGTGCAGATATATCAATTTTAAAAGAAAATATAGATATCTTTGATAATGTAAATAGCAACATTTCAACACAAATATCAGGCATTGGTGAAGGTTCAGTTTTTTCAAGAGGTTTAGCATTCGTAGAATTATCTACAGGCAAACATGTAATACCACATGATTTCCATTTAGTCGATAAAGACTTCCCAATTCCAAGCAATGGCATTTTCGGTATAGATTTCATTAAAAAATATAATTGCCAATTAGATTTCACACAATCAAGTGATTCTCTAATACTAAGGCCGAATAATCTAAATTATCCAATACATATACCAATCATACACACATGTGATAATAATGCCACAATACTTCCAGCTCGTGCTGAAGTAGTCCGTCAAATTAATATAACTTCTAAAGAACAAAATGTTCTTATTCCAAACCAGGAAATCGAAGAAGGAATTTTTATTGGAAACACTATTTCCAATAAAAATAATACATTTGTCCGAATATTAAACACAACCAACTCAATTAGACTAATAAACCTTAACAAGATAAAAGTAGAAACGCTAAGTGACTACGAGATAGTCCAAGAAATTAGCGAAGAGAGACAAAATACTGTCATGAAAAAACTAATTAAGAACTTTCCACCTCTGTACAAACAAACTTTAACAAACCTCTGCACAAAATATACAGATATATTCGGACTAGAAACCGAATCGATATCTACAAATAATTTTTATAAGCAAGAACTAAGATTAAAAGATAAAGAACCAGTGTATATAAAAAACAAGTAAGAAAACTCTAGTCGAGAGTGCTCGACTACGAGATCCCCTGAACCCTTCAAGCAACAGTCATTTCAATCATTTTTAGCGTCTCTCTGCTTACACAAACAAACACATACACAAGCAAACACACATACATAGACACCCATAGGCGCGCACGCATGTGCTGCAGTGTGGGCTTAGTATGGGAACTTAATTGTATAATAACTTTTTTTCTGGACATACGTTCTCCATGAAACTTTCAGATTGTGGTTTTATCATTATTATGCGTATAATTGCCAAAGCTCAAGTCTCTAGTATTTGAAATACGCCTTTTACAAACTTATGGGTAGGGGGGTGGATATAAGGGTGGGGGGTGAAATTGAACAAAAATCGAAATTCTATAACGTACATATCAATCTACATTTAAAATTTGGATACTCTAGCTCTAAAGATGTAGGAGATATAATTTCTAACTGCATTTCGATAAGGTTTTTGATCGAAAAAAAAATAACGGGATGAGTTATCGATTTTTAGTGATAAACTCGATATCCGCGTGCTATATACGAGCATTTTAAAAAAAAGTTGAAGTCTCTAGCTTCTATATCTTCTGAAATCGAAGCGTTCAAACATACGGACAGACGGACAGACAGACGGACAGGGCTAAATCGACTCAGTTCGTCGCCCTGATCAAAAATATATATACTTTATGGGGTCTGCCACGCCTCCTTCTGCCTGTTACATACATTTCAACAAAAACATTATACCCTGATTTCCCATTTTCAATGGGTTCAGGGTATAATTATAGAATACCACACGCTCACAAAGAAGAAATAGACAGGCAAGTCAATAAACTCATTCTTGATAAAATAGTAGAACCTTCAGTTTCTGAATACAACAGTCCGATATTACTGGTACCAAAGAAAAGTTTACCAGGTTTAGATAAAAAACGATGGCGATTAGTAATAGACTATCGTCAAATTAATAACAAGTAAGAAAGCTCTAGTCGAGATTGCTCGACTACGAGATACCCTGAACCCTCCGAGCAACAGCCATTTCAATAATTTTTAGTGTCATTCAGCTTAAACAAACACACACACACACGCAAACATATACATAGACACCCATAGGCACGCACGCATTAACAGGCATGGGCTGCAGTGTGGGCTTACTATGGGAACTTAATTGTTCAAGAACTTTTTTTGTGGACGTACGTTCTTCATGAAACTTTCAGAATGTGGTTTTATCATTACTATGCGTATAATTGCCAAAGCTCAAGTCTCTAGTATTTGAAATACGCCTTTTACAAACTTATGGGTGAGGGGGTGGATATAAGGGTGGGGGGTGAAATTGAACAAAAATCGAAATTCTATAACGTACATATCAATCTACATTTAAAATTTGGATACTCTAGCTCTAAAGGTGTAGGAGATATAATTTTATAACTGGTTTTCGATAAGGTTTTTGATCGATAAAAAAATAACGGGATGAGTTATCGATCTTTTGTGATAAACTCGATATACGAGCATTTTAAAAAAAAGTTGAAGTCTCTAGCTTCTATATCTTCAGAAATCGACGCGTTCATACATACGGACAGACGGACAGACGGACGGACGGACAGACGGACAGACGGACATGGCTAAATCGATTCAGTTTGTCGCCCTGATCAAGAATATATATACTTTGTGGGGTCTGCCACGCCTCCTTCTGCCTGTTACATACTTTTAACAAAACCATTATACCCTGATTTCCCATTTTCAATGTGTTCAGGGTATAAAAAGCTATTATCTGACAAATTTCCACTTCTAAGAATTGATGATATTCTTGACCAACTAGGGAGAGCTCAATATTTTTCATGCCTAGACTTAATGTCTGGATTTCATCAAATATAGTTAAAAGAACACTCTAGAAATTTAACGTCATTTTCGAGCAGCAATGGTTCATATCGTTTTACACGATTACCCTACGGTTTAAAAATAGCGCCAAATTTTTTTCAAAGAATGATGACTATAGCATTTTCTGCATTAAACCCTTCACAAGCTTTCTTGTATATGGATGACTTAATTGTCATCGGTTGTTCTGAAAAACACATGATCAAAAACTTAACAGATGTTTTTGACCTGTGCAGAAAACACAATCTAAAACTACATCCAGAAAAATGTTCTTTCTTCATGCACGAAGTGACATTTTTAGGTCATAAGTGTACTGATAATGGTATTTTACCAGATGACAACAAATATGATGTCATCGAAAAATACCCAGTCCCCACGGACGCTGATAGCGCTAGACGATTTATTGCATTCTGCAACTATTATAGACGTTTCATTAAAAATTTCGCCGAACATTTACGGCACATAACTAGATTATGCAAAAAGAACGTCAAATTCCAATGGTCTGAGGAATGCCATTCGAATATTTAAAGAAAGCCTTAATTAAGCCCACCTTGTTAAAATACCCTGATTTCAATAAAGAATTTTGCATAATTACAGATGCAAGCAAATATGCATGTGGAGCTGTACTAACACAAAATTATGGAGATAAACAACTCCCAGTTGCATACGCTTCACGCTCATTCACCAAAGGTGAAAGCAACAAATCAACAACAGAACAGGAACTAGCAGTAATCCACTGGGCGATTACATATTTTAGACCATATATTTATGGAAAGCATTTTACTGTAAAAACAGATCACAGACCACTAACATATTTGTTCTCTCATATGAAGTCATTTGCAATGTCGAAATACGAAAAGTAGTGACCTTGCACATAACGAATAATACATGCTTTTTGAAGCATGGAAAGAAAGTTATAGCAAGAATTTATGTTGACGATCTGTACACCAATGGAACCCTTGACTTAGGTCAATTCTTCCAAAGGCTTGAAAAGCAAGCCGGTATACTTAGAATCAGCCAACTCAAAGTGGCACCGAGCGAAAAGATCTTTGAAATAATTTCAATAGAATCTTTCAAAAATATGGGCAATAAGATATTAAAAACATTAAGAGTAGCGCTACTCAAGCCGGTGACCCTAATAAATAATAATAAAGATAAAGAAGCGATACTGTTTACATACCATGATGATCCAATTCAAGGAGGTCATACAGGCATTACAAAAACTTTGGCCAAAGTGAAAAGACATTATTATTGGAAAAATATGACACGTCATATCAAAGAGTACATAAAGAAATGTCCAAAATGCCTAAAATCAAAAGTAACAACAAAAGTAAAGACTCCAATGACAATAACGGAAACCCCGATACAAGCTTTTGACAGAGTGATAGTAGACACAATAGGTCCACTACCACGCTCGGAAAATGGTAATGAATACGCAGTTACGTTAAGATGTGATTTAACAAAATACTTAGTATCCATTCCAATTCCGAATAAAAGTGCAACAACTGTTGCCAAAGCTATATTTGAAAATTTTATTCTGAAGTACGGTCTAATGAAGACGTTCATTACTGAACGAATACACTTTACTATGATGGTGCTTAGTTTCGTATTCATTTTTATTATTCTAAGCCTGGGTTTATATACCCAGACTCATGTATATTTTCAACCCTTAAATCTAGTGCGTCTATTGCTGAGTGTGTAAGGCTCAGCATTGGTCTATTACATTTTCTTATCTTATCGCAGAGTTTGTAAGGCTCCGCCTTGGTCTATTAGCTATTCTTATCCTATCGCTGAGGTTGTAAGGCTCAGCGCTCGTCTCTTCCGTAATGTGACTCTGGGGTTGCAAGGGTTGGTGATCGTCTGTCTATTTATAGAGTCCGTACATGTGGCCTTATCTTTTCCTATACGATCTTCGTATATTCATATGTTCATGCCTGAACATTCTGCGGGGGGCTAAAGTGTGACATCCAGAATTGCTGTCTGTGGAAATCTTAATAATATGCAGGACAAATACAAATTAGATTATTGTTAGTTTCTTGACAAAGTGATCACGCTTTCAATCCTTATGTTCGTGCCTGAACATTCTGCGGGGCCCAGAGAGTGTGACATCCAGATAAACCGAGTCTGCGAACATTACCTCGGCCTTTTGCCCAGGTGGTGGTTCCCATGCCAAGTGAAGTCGAGCCTCTTTGAAGAACTTCCGCGGTTTATAGGTGTCATCTTTTGGTGCATTACTATACCTGATTGCATCTGTTGAGGAAGTTGACGATCGCTTCATTGTTGCCAAAGCCGAAGCCTCCAAATGGTAGACGTCCTTCCTTTGATGCTGATGTCTTAGAACAGCTACTGTGTCTCTTGTAGTTGTTATGGTTGTTTCCTTTACTAAGTTGCTGCTCCTTCCAATTACTTTCTTTTCCGATGTAATTGTACTTGCAGTAGTATCCATAGTTGGTGGCGCTGCTGTGGTCATCACTGGAGAGTTTGAGTCGGTATTGTCGCTGTTCTCTTCAGCTGCACATCCAGCCGCTTTTGCAGTCACCGCAGAAGTTTGCTCTTCCGTCGTACTGCCAACTGTGGAGAACCAATTGAAGAACTTTGGCCACTCTTTGGGACTTCCATTAAATTGGGGAAGATCCGATTTTGGTAGCTCTGTAACGTCTTCTTTCATATTGTTAAAGGAACCTAACTTCCTGTCAAATTTCTTTAACAGTATGTAGACTTTAAGTTCCAATGCGTCTATGCCGTCGATTTCATGGGCAGGCTTATCATATTTTACCTCCAAATCAGTGAGCGTAGACTGGACCTTATTCCAGAGGAACTCTAAATTGTTCAATAACTTTTTTGTGGACGTACGTTCTTCATGAAACTTTCAGAATGTGCTTTTATCATTACTATGCGTATATTTGCCAAAGCTCAAGTCTCTAGTATTTGAAATACGCCTTTTACAGAGATGAGGGTAAGGGGGTGGATATAAAGGTGGGGGGTGAATTATAACAAAAATCGAAATTCTATCACGTGCAGTCGAGTCTACATTTAAAATTTGGAGACTTTAGCTCTAAAGGTGTAGGAGATATAATTTTATAACTGGTTTTCGATAAGGTTTTTGATCGATAAAAAAATAACGGGATGAGTTATTTTTAGTGATAAACTCGATATCCGCGTGCTATATACGAGCATTTAAAAAAAAAGTTGAAGTCTCTAGCTTGTCTCTAGCTATGTCTTCAGAAATCGACGCGTTCATACATTCGGACAGACGGACAGACGGACAGACGGACAGACGGACATGGCTAAATCGATTCAGTTTGTCGCCCTGATCAAGAATATATATACTTTGTGGGGTCTGTCACGCCTCCTTCTCCCTGTTACATACTTTTAACAAAACCATTATACCCTGATTTCCCATTTTCAATGGGTTCAGGGTATAAAAAAAAAAAAAAAAACAATATATATACTTTTTTATACCTATTATATATATTATATATTATACTTAAATAACTCCATATATTACGTTATTTTTTTAAAAAGGGGAGGTGTAGTATGTCTAATATAATAATAATATATATCCAACACACACACTATATACACATATACAAGAAGCGATCAAGTAAACATAAATGTACTCCAAATATTATCGGCCACATAAGTGGACCGCTCATATGCAAGACACATGGGAATAGCCGCGTCAGCAATTGATCGTTTGGCAAGCCAACGGCTGCCGCTTGTATATATTTACATATATGTCCACTGCTGCCTTCTGCAGCATCGGCTCATATAGCCGTGTCAGCATTTGACCGCTTGACAACCCAACGGCTCATATAGAGAACTAATGTATATGCCCTTTGCATATATGTATATACATAAATACATACTGCGCTCTCTCGCTCTGCTGCCTTCAGCGGCAGAGATATATAATAAGAAATCTATGTACTTTAGGCTAAGATTTGATTTGAATAAAATACGGAGAGCATTCACTGTCCGCATTCCAATGAATAAAGACATTATTTTTCATTTATCACAGTTGCAGTCGGGCGATACCGATTGCAAAATACTCATTCACAGCCCAAACCTTGATCCCATTTTAAATATATATAGCTATTGCCTTTTATATCTAGTACATCTTTAGAACTAGGATCTTCAAATCAATTTTATACAATTTTGATTTTTGTATATTGTGAATACCGATCACGCTGTTATTACGTTATTGTATTTTAGCTACCATATAGTCAAGCAAGGCAATAGCGTGGGTGCTAAAGGCGACGCGAGTTATGTTAAAATAGCGGAGGTTCAAAGCCCCTCCAATGTTATGTTTTTTTTTTTTTTTTCATATATATTTTGTTTTTATTATAAAATAGATATTTTATTGGGAAGGTGCGAGCTTTAATGAACTTTACTTTTCTTTTTTCTTAATCGAACAATTTTATAAGTTTAAATTTGTTTCTTCTTAAATAGCAATCATAACATATACGCATATATGTATGTATATAATGTATATACATATATACATACAGATACACATAAGTCTGCACGCATAGCATCAAGCATTCCAGCCTTCTTATACACGCGGTCACTTTTATGTGTGTATGTGTGTACTCTAGCGTTTTCTAAGAATCTCAAATGCGACTGATTTGTTTTTTCATTGTTCTTGAAGTTTTCAACCGCTACTCTGGCTTTTCCTTGCTATAAGGCGTCATAACAAGAATGTCATTTCGTTTTATTTACTTTTGTCGAAAGCAGGCGGTAGCGCTGTAGGCAGAGGCGTCGGTTAAATTAATTTTAGTTATTTTGACAAACATGCTATTTGGCTTGGGTGCGAGCTCAAATCCAGCGGAAAACTATTTTTGATAAATTGCAAATTTTTGTTATTTTAGCTTCTTTTATATATTTTTTTAATTTTATAAAAATGTTTTCTTCCGTGTTATCAATGCCTATTAAGCCTATTTGTATATACATGTATATACATAGATGGCTCACGCATATAAATGTCACAATTTGATAGTACAAATGCCGAACGCCCCTAGTGGCCGTAGACGTATTATTTTTTGCCAGTTTTTAGAGCGACCTAACGGTAACGTACATGCTGAATTTGAATGCTTACGGTCCGAAAATGTGAAAATTACAGGGTATTCGATATGCCACGCCCCCAAAGAGGCGTAACAATTATTTTTGGTACATCGATAGAGGATGTTACCAGTAGCTCAACTATCCAAATTGTATGCTTCTAGTTCTTAAACTGTAGGAGATATAAGCTTTTGCGATTTGCCACGCCCCCTTAGGGCGGACATATATCCACCATAGCTCGTTGTACTTGGGTTGTCACCCCGCGTATATAAGTTAACACAACTGACCAGCAGAGCACAGACATTCAAGTTGATCACGCGCCGTCAGCATGAATGTTTACGAAAACTAGCCGTTCCGAGCGGATATTGCACAACAGCGACAGTGGCTTCAGCGCGCAACAATGTTACTGACCGAAGAAATGTGATTCCTCGCATAATATGATAATATGATTTTTGGAAATAAAGACCGTCGGTCATCGCCACGGAATTATTCAAGTCTTCTGATTACGTACAACACCGCACACTAACAGTTACAAGTGCTAACACCGCAGCATCGTGCGTGTCAAATCATAACTAAATCAAAGTAAGGAGCACCGCTACAGCGTATGTGCAAATATAAACAACTATAGAAGTGTGCATATCGATAATTGGCGCCCAATGTAACGGAACTCAAAAAAAAAAAAAAATTTTTAACTTGGATTAAAACAAACATTCAGTGAGCTAAATACCTTCACAAGTGAAAAAACAACACAACAAAAACACATAACAAAAGAAGCAGTTTACCAGGAAAGCAGTTAATCGGCAAAGCAGTACACAGATAAGCAGTACTATAACGAACCAGTTTACCGGGAAAGCAGTACAGCGAAGACATCAGCAAAGCAGTACACACAAAGCAGTTTGCTCACATAATATAAGAACATGTGAGCAGTGGTGCCAGATTTTCAGAGTCAACATAAGCTAGATTGAAGAAAAAAAATAAGCTAGAATAAGCTAAAATTAAAAAAACTAAATCTTTAAAATAAGCTAACTAAAAAAAAAAAAAAAAAAACAATTGATGTATACTTTTTAATAGATATTTGAATTTTATTAATATATTTAAATTTATATTAACGAAATTATATCATCAATTTCATTATTTGCTTCCTCATATTTCTCAGATGTTTTAATTAATGATAAGTACCTTGCAGGTACTTTATAATTAAAGCAACATTTGCCATGACGGCGTAATCCATATCTGTAAAGTTAAAAAGAATATACTAAGTATACACTAAATTACTAATCATTTCATAAACAAACCTTATACGTAATATTGCGTATATCAATTATCAATTGATTTCGCAATTTAGTCTTAACTATATTAACTTGGCTAAATACGCGTTCAACTGCAGCATTCGACCAAGGAAGCGATAGCATATGTATAGCAAATAATGATAACTGCTGAAAAGTGCATCCTTATAATTAAGGACCTCGGCCCAAAATTGGGTAGTATTTTCTTTTTCCTCCCAATTTATTAAATGAATTTTTGCAAATTGAGCAACAATTTCACCAACATTTGAGTAGTTTAAAAATTCCAACAAAGAAATTATCTCAGTCGGTGTCTTATTTGTACGTAGCATATTGTCTACGGAGAGAACTTCCATTTTTCTCAAAATGTCAAAATTGTTAGGAAGTCTGAAATCGAACCGTGGATTCGTGGGTCAGTTGGCACTTTGCGTAGCCACTCCTTAAATTCAGGACACTTTGTCCACGAATCGCGAAAATTTTGTTTGTAGGTAACTTTCGGCATTTTTTATGTTGAGGTTTTCTCTAAATGAAACACCACGGTATATGTTGGTGCAACGCAATAAGTTTATTTAACACAAGAAAATATTCAGTAACAAGTACACTACTTCACGTACCGCGACGATTTGAATTTAACTGACCGAGCCGATACACTGATATTGACCTTGCACAATGAACTTACTGAATGTACCCCGGCTCGATTCACAGCCCGCTTATATACCTACTTTCATTATATGTCGAATGCTCTGGATGTCTCCCTATGCTTCTACATATGTCTATTTCATTTGCAATGCATGCATGTACATAAACCAGAACATTCGGCTTCTTATTCTAGAGACAAATGTGCGATCAGCCGACGACTGTGTTTACCGTTAGGTCAAATGTGTGCGACTAGCCGGCGACTGTGCTTAGGTCAAATGCTTACTTGTTGATGATGAGTTTTTTCGAGATCACTCCACAACATTTTCAAATGTGAGCAAACGTTTTGTACTACATTTTTGCAAGCCAACATAAGCCAAATTAAATTTGAAATAAGCTAGATCTCAAGCTATAAGCTTTTCATTAATTTTCCAAGCTTTTTGATTTCAAAATATGCTAAATCTAGCTTAAAATAAGCTAAAATGGCAACACTGCATGTGAGTAGGGTGTTCAAAATAAAAAAGAAGAGAATTATTAAATAAAGAAATTTAAATTACCATATATTTATCTTTCATTTTTATTTTTAAATGAATAAATTGATAAAAAAAAAAAACAATATATATACTTTTTTATACCTATTATATATATTATATATTATACTTAAATAACTCCATATATTACGTTATTTTTTTAAAAAGGGGAGGTGTAGTATGTCTAATATAATAATAATATATATCCAACACACACACTATATACACATATACAAGAAGCGATCAAGTAAACATAAATGTACTCCAAATATTATCGGCCACATAAGTGGACCGCTCATATGCAAGACGCATGTGAATAGCCGCGTCAGCAATTGATCGTTTGGCAAGCCAACGGCTGCCGCTTGTATAAGTTAACAACAAAAATATTAAAACAAAAATATTCTACATTGCAACAAAACCCAATGGGAATTGTTGCATGATCAGACCAATAAGCCAAAACTGCTGACACAATGTCTAGCAGATTTCCTGAACACGCCGACCAGAGCTCCAGCAATTCTAAGAAGAATTGCACAACGGGTCAATAACACCACGAGCGACGCCGCTGCCAACGTCGTTGACTGAACCACAGCTTAGCTAGGGATAGAATTGATATAAGTTTTTCAGTTGCAAATTTCTTCTTCAATAAAGCGGACTGCATTTAAACAGTAAAATATCAAAACATCTTATTTTTTTACCGTTTTAATAAAGAAAGAAATTAACTGGCGCCCGAGCAGGGACCGGCTTCGCGCGCAATACAGCAAAACGTTTAGTACGTGCGTGATACTGCAAGTCAAAAGCAGAGTCGGTTTAAAAACAACGAAAAGTCGATCGCGTTACAACACAGCAAAACGCCTGTACGAGCGCGACCGAAAATCACTAAAGCAACTCACGTCGTGTAACTTCGACGTTCAGTGAAATTCGTTAAAGGTAGTCTAGAACGTGATCGTTCGATTGCCCATCGGTGGACGGTAATCCTGTACGGCCCGCCCACAGGATACTTCAACGGAGTCTGGTCGCAGGATCCCCAGTAGGAACAACCAAAAAGGATGAAATCCGGATCAGCAGTGAAGACCGCCACATCATCATTATTGTAAGTTAGAAATATAAGAACACGAAACAAAAAAACTAACAAAACTAAAACAAATAAGTGTAAGAAAATATAAGAAAAGTTTTGAGAAAAATAAAAATTAAATAAGTGTAATAACATATAAGAAAAATTTTTAAGAGAAATAAAAGTTAAACAAATTTAAGAAAAATTTTGAGAAAAATAAAGAGAAAAAATAAAATATTAAGAAAACACAAAAAATAAAAAAACGTGAAGCGATCAAATTCAAAGTGACTACAATAGTAGTATAAAATAACCCAACTTTGCGATTCCCAAGGGACCCTCCAAAGTAGAACGGAAAAACCAGCCACTGGTCTTAATATAAAATAAAAATAAAATTTAAATTTAAACTTAAATTTAAAAAAAAAAAAAAAAAAAAATTGTATATCAAAAATTTCTTTATATTAAATTAAGTTGTACTAATGATAATCATAAACTAACACTAACTAACCAAATAAATTCAATCGGAAATCCACCTGTAAACATAAAACAATAGATCAAAGTTACAATAAAAGGCAGTTAATAACGTATGGCTAACGAGAATAATTTGATTAGGCCCCCAGTGTTAGTCGAACAACCCCAAGTAGGTGCACATATTATAAATAGACAGCAACAACGACATATAGACCGTCAGAACGAACACTTACAGAACAGAGGCATGGCGAATAACGCAGAACAGTTGATTGCAGCCACTGTCGCTCAAATTTTGACAGAACAACTTCCGACGCTAGTGAGACAAATAGTTAACCCTTCCAGAGAATTCAATGACGTGGACGATCAGACCATAAATGACAATCAAAATTTGAACGACCTTAACAGAGTACCAGACATTGTCAAAAGTCTTAGGGAATTTTCCGGCAATAAAATCGAATTTAGCTCATGGAAAAAGAGTGTGGATCGCATACTCTCCATATATGCAAGCCAAGTTGGATCACCAATGTACTATGGCATTTTGCATACCGTGAGAAATAAGATCATCGGCCAAGCCGACGCGGCCCTCGAATCGTACAATGTACCCCTTAATTGGAATGCCATCTCCAAGTGTCTTACACTGCACTATGCATATAAAAGAGATATAAATACATTAGAATACGAGATGACTATGTTAATACAGGGCAACAACCAGACAGTAGAACAGTTTTATCAGGTTGTCTACAACCAGCTGACTCTAATACTGAACAAGGTAGAATGTATGGAACTCAATAGAGAGTCGGAGCTACTCATGACGAAAATGTACAGGGAAAAAGCATTAGACACTTTCATCAGAGGTTTGAGAGGAGACTTGCCACGTATTCTTAGCATAAAGGAACCAACAGACCTTCCCTCAGCTCTCCATTTATGTTTGAAATTAGAAAATCAGAACTATAGAACAAACATAGCATTCAATAAAAGCCATCAAACAGGTCACAAAAGCGTAGCCCGAAACGCAACACCACCCATGGTACCACCGCGTATGGTTCAATACGCACAAAATCCCCCTCAGATGATGAGATCTGTACCAATTGGTTTCAGAGCTCAAGTGCCAATGCAACATGCATGGCCAAATACCATTAATCAGGGACACCAATACCATAGACAACAATATTACCAAACGCAACCTCATCAGACAAACGTACCGCCCCGACCATTAGCACCCAAACCACAGCCACGCCGCGAACCAATGGACGTTGACAAAAGCATCCAAACACGGATGGTAAGTTACATGAACAGGCCAAATTTTGAACTAGGGAAAAGACCCCCACAAATAACAAATACAACAGATAAAAGACAAAGAAATTTTAATATTCAAATGGGAGAGGAATATCCCGACAATGACTACCACAACGCTTCCATAAGTATGGAAGAATACGGACAGACCATCGAAAACTACGAACAACAGACCGAACATGAACAATCACTACAAGAGTACGCACAACAAATTGAACAAAATGACGACGAACAAGAGAGCCCCATTGAACATGATAAAATCAATTTTTTAGAATAACTAGCTCTTCGCTTCCTTACATAGAATGTAAGACAACAAGAAGACTCTAGTCGAGACTGCTCGACTAGGAGATACCCTGAACCCTCCATGCTGATGGTCCAATCATTCTGCAGTTCTTCTAAGCACACACATACACATGCACCCACCCGCACGCATAGGCCCGTGCTCTGCTAACTGCGCAGCAGCGACTGCGCTTGGGCTGCGGTGCGGTATGGTCAATATTATGAGAATTTATTTGTTGAATAATTTCATTTGTAGACGTACAATCTTAATGAAACTTTCAGAACGTAATCATTATGTGTAAATGTGTGTACATTCCAAAGCACAAGTCTCTAGTACTTGATATACGTTTTTTACAAATTGTGGGCGAAGGGGGCGTGGTATCCAAAATCTTTAAATTACAAAATGTGTGTGCCCATCAAATGTATATACACAGTAAATCTGAAGTCTCTAGGTCTAATAGTGTTCAAATTAGGCTGAAAAAACAATATAAATTTATCGATTATCCTCGATAAAAAAGATATCGAATGAGTTATCGAAAAAATATGATAAACTCGTACTGCGTATGGTATACACGAGTATGCATACAAAATTTCAGCTCTCTAGCTCCTTTAACTTCTGAGATCGACGCACTCATACGGACGGACGGACAGACGGACAGGGCTATATCGACTCAGCTCATCGTCCTGATCAAGAATATATATACTTTATGGGGTCTGCGATGATTCCTTCTGCCTGTTACATACTTTTCACAAAACCATTATACCCTGATTTCCCATTTTCAATGGGTTCAGGGTATAAAAAAATCGAAGCAGTTAACACTGTCATACCACGGACAGATCACATGACTATCGAACAGAAACAAAGATTAAAACAGTTAGTTATGAAATACCCCAATTTATTTGCCACCCCAAACGAAAAATTAACCTACACAACAAACGTAAAAGCAGAAATTCGAACCAAGACAGATTCACCCATATATTCTAAATTTTACCAATTCCCAATGTCTTTAAAAGATGAAGTCCATAAACAAATACGAGAACTTTTAGAGGACGGAATTATTCGCCCATCCCGATCACCCTACAATTCACCTATGTGGATTGTTCCCAAGAAAAAATGGATGCTTCCCAAGAAAAAAAGTATAGAATGGTTATTGATTACAGAAAGCTTAATAAAGAAACAATAGCAGACAAGTACCCTATTCCAGAAATAAACGAAGTACTAGCACAACTTGGGAATAACAAAATTTTTTCAGTGCTTGACTTAAAAAGTGGCTTCCATCAAATTCCATTAAAAGAAGCAGATATTGAAAAGACCGCCTTCTCCGTAAACAACGGAAAATACGAGTTTACACGACTCCCTTTCGGTCTGAAAAACGCACCTTCTATTTTTCAAAGGGCGTTAGATGACATTCTTCGTGATCATATCGGCAAGATATGCTTCATATACATAGACGACATTATCATATTTAGCAAAGATAATGAAACACATGCAGAAAATCTTGACACAATTTTTCGAACTCTTCAAGAAGCTAACATGAAATGTCAGTTAGACAAATGCGAGTTCTTTAAAGACAAAGTAGAATTTCTCGGCTTTGTCATCTCAGATAAAGGCTTCGAGACTAACCCAGACAAAATAGCAACCATAGCCAAGTATCCCTATCCAAAAACACTCAAAGACTTGAGATCTTTCCTCGGACTCTCTAGCTACTATAGAAGGTTCATAAGAGATTTCACTAAGTTGGCAAAACCACTTAGCTCTCTTTTAAGAGGGGAGGATGGACGAGTGTCCAAAAGCCAATCCTCAAAAAAACTAATTAATCTCAATCAAGAAGCCATCGATTCCTTTGATAAAATAAAAAACGCTCTAATATCCAATGAAGTCATTTTACAATACCCAGACTTTAATAAGGAATTTCAATTACCAATAGACGCATCCAATTATGCAATTGGAGCAGTCTTATCTATGAATAAACGAACCATATGCTTCCTTTCAAGAACATTGTCAAAATCCGAAGAAAATTATGCCACTAATGAAAAAGAAATGTTGGTGATTATTTGGGCACTAAAAGCCCTCAAAAATTACCTTTACGGTAAGGCAAAAGTAAAAATATACACAGACCATCAACCACTTACACATTCGCTTAGCAGTTGGAATGGCAACGCTCGAATCAAACGATGGAAAACGTACCTAGAAGAGTTTGATTATGAACTCCTTTATAAACCAGGCAGGGATAACACAGTAGCAGACGCATTGTCAAGAATTCCCATAGTAAACCAAATCAATTCAGTAACTTCCACTCAGCAGATCGCAGAAAGTTCAAGTCATAACCTAATACCTAGTATGGAGGTCCCGATAAACGTATTCAAGAACCAAATATTCTTAAACAAAGCAAACACAGACGACTATAAATTCCAAATCCCTTTCCCAACTTTCCCTAAACATCTAATAACTAGACAAGAGCACACAGAAAATAGCTTAGTTCAGATATTAAAAAAGTATTTAAACCCTTCTGTAATTAACGGAATAATAACTTCAGAAGAAATCATGAACCAAATTCAACAAATATACCCCAAACACTTTAGGAATTATAAAATCAGATTCACCCAGACACAAGTGAAGGACTTGACTAATGAAACAGAGCAGGACGAACATATACTAAAAATACACAATAGAGCTCACCGCAACGCAATAGAAAATAACAAGTAAGAAAGCTCTAGTCGAGACTGCTCGACTAGGAGATACCCTGAACCCTCCGTGCTGATGTTCCAATCATTCTGCACTCATACATACACATGCATCCACCCCCACGCATAGGCCCGCGCTCTGCTAACTGCGCAGTAAGCAGCGACTGCGCTTGGGCTGCGCTGCAGTGTGGGCAATATTATGAGAATTTATTTGTTGAATAATTTCATTTGTAGACGTACAATCTTAATGAAACTTTCAGAACGTAATCATTATGTGCAAATGTGTGTACATTCCAAAGCACAAGTCTCTAGTACTTGATATACGTTTTTTACAAATTTGGGGCGAAGGGGGCGTGGTATCCAAAATCTGTAAATTACAAAATGTGTGTGCCCATCAAATGTATATACACAGTAAATCTGAAGTCTCTAGGTCTAATAGTGTTCAAATTAGGCTGAAAAAACAATATAAATTTATCGATTATCCTCGATAAAAAAGATATCGAATGAGTTATCGAAAAAATATGATAAACTCGTACTGCGTATGGTATACACGAGTATGCATACAAAATTTCAGCTCTCTAGCTCCTTTAACTTCTGAGATCGACGCACTCATACGGACGGACGGACAGACGGACGGACGGACGGACGGACGGACGGACGGACGGACGGACGGACGGACGGACGGACGGACGGACGGACGGACGGACGGACGGACGGACGGACAGACGGACAGGGCTATATCGACTCAGCTCATCGTCCTGATCAAGAATATATATACTTTATGGGGTCTGCGATGATTCCTTCTGCCTGTTACATACTTTTCACAAAACCATTATACCCTGATTTCCCATTTTCAATGGGTTCAGGGTATAAAAAAAAAACAATTATCAGAAACCCATTACTTCCCTAAAATAAAACAGAAAATAGCGGCATTAGTCAAACAATGTCAAGTCTGTAAAGAAGAAAAATACGACAGACAACCAAACAACCCTAAACTAAATGAAACACCCATACCTCAATATCCTGGACATATAATTCATGTAGACATATACACGACAGGCAAAAACCTAGTCCTGACAGCAATAGATAAATTTTCGAAACTAGCCCAAGGACGCATCATCAAATCTAGAGCAATAGAGGACATAAAAAAAACACTTCACGACATTTTATTTTATTATGGAGTTCCGAAATTCGTGGTCATAGATAACGTAAAATCTCTGAATTCAGCATCCATAACATTCATGATGCGAGATCAATTAGGGATTGAAATTTATAACACTCCACCTTATAAAAGCACAGTCAACGGCCAAGTCGAACGATTTCACTCTACGCTTTCAGACATTATGAGATGTAACAAGAGAAAACAAGAATATAAAACCTTTCAAGAATTAATTGACAAATCAATATACGACTATAACTACACCATTCATTCAACGACTAACAGACGACCACTAGATTTGTTTTTTGGCAGAAACCTAACGACGAACCCAGAACAATATGAAAAATCTAGACAAGACAACATTGACAGACTTAGACAGAAACAAACGATGGACTTACAGAACCACAATAAAAGACGCAACGAAATACGTACCTACACACCAGGACAAGAAATATACGTCAAGATCAACAACAGACTAGGAACTAAATTGTCTCCCAGATACAAAAAAGAAACAGTAAAAGAGGACAGAAACACAACAGTACTAACCTCAACAAATAGAGTCATACATAAAAGTAATATAAAAAACATTTGACATTTATAGACTACTCGTAATAATGGCGATGATGGTACAACCTATCGAACCGAATATGGACATAACGAATCATACGGCAGCACAAACCATAACGATCTACGACGGATTAGGCAAAATACAAACAACGACAACAAGAATTATTCACATTATTAACTTAGGCAAAATTAAAGAAGCTTTAGAGCAGATAGAATTTCATACAGAAAAAAATTAAAAATTTAGCAGTTTATACCATACCTTGCACCACGAAATTAACCAAACTCACTTAACTTTACGCACTATAGATTATGACATTAGCAAGAGGACCACAAGGGCCATTAATATTCTAGGCACAGCTTGGAAATACATAGCAGACAACCCAGATCATGATGACTTCGTGCAGATAGAAGAACATATTAATAAAGTCATAGATAACAATAACAAACAAGTAATAATAAACTCACAGTTGGAACAAAGATTAAATAAGTTGACCACGGTTACCAATACCCTTACAAACAATATACGGAAAGACGATAGATTCACACATGATATAGCTGAAAGTTTACAGAACCAAGTTAGATTGATCAAAGAGGAGGTTATGAATATAAAATATGCCATACAATGGGCAAAAGTTAACGTAATAAACTCATTTTTACTAAAAAAGGCAGAAATAGATGAAATAGAGAGAATCTTCAAAGCTGGTAGAATGCCTTCATTGTCTGTAGAAGAAATGCTAGAATATTCAGACGTGGCCATATTTCACAATACTACTACTTTGTTTTATGTAATAAAAATACCTAACGTAGAAGAAACCGATTATGAAAATCTAATTGTGAAACCAGTCGTAAGAAATAACTTTATCATAAATATAGAGTATAAAGAAATATTGTCTCGAAAAAATGTAATGTTTGGAATTATAAAAAATTGTAAAAAATATAATAACATTAAGATTTGTTCAAAAAATAACATTGTCAACATTAGCAATAGTACATGTTTGCCTAGGCTCCTCAATGGAGAAAAGTCGCTGTGTGAGTTCAGTAACGTCGAGCATGTGGAACCCATCGAAGAAGTGGCCAACGGTCTTCTGATCCTCAACAACTTTGATGGAGTGGTGACATCGACGACAACAAGTACATGGTTAAATGGCACCTATGTCATTCGCTTTACCAACGAGCCCATTTCAATTGGCAACCGGACTTTCAACAACCTAGAGGGCAGCACACTGAGAGTCGGCTCCTCGATAATACAGATGACACCAGAAGAATCGAGACGACTCCAAATTCTATCACTAAAGGCTTTGCAGGCATTACACATTAACAATACCCAAAGACTAGAACACCTAAAACTTACGACACATGCAATATCATCCATAATATTGGTCTGCATAGTCGTGATAATCATTGTCATTGCCTTCCTCTACACAAAGAGGGCGAAAAAAATTACGTTGCTATTGGACAATAGCCAGGTAAAAAAAGTAACAGAGGCACCAAGACGAACCATAGAAAACATACAGTTCAACGACATTCCCTTTTTTTAATGATCGCTTGAGGACAAGCTCAAATCAAAGGGGGAAGAGTTAACAACAAAAATATTAAAACAAAAATATTCTACAATGCAGCATGATCAGACCAATAAGCCAAAACTGCTGACACAATGTCTAGCAGATTTCCTGAACACGCCGACCAGAGCTCCAGCAATTCTAAGAAGAATTGCACAACGAGTCAATAACACCACGAGCGACGCCGCTGCCAACGTCGTCGACTGAACCACAGCTTAGCTAGGGATAGAATTGATATAAGTTTTTCAGTTGCAAATTTCTTCTTCAATAAAGCGGACTGCATTTAAACAGTAAAATATCAAAACATCTTATTTTTTTACCGTTTTAATAAAGAAAGAAATTAACTTATATATTTACATATATGTCCACTGCTGCCTTCTGCAGCATCGGCTCATATAGCCGTGTCAGCATTTGACCGCTTGACAACCCAACGGCTCATATAGAGAACTAATGTATATGCCCTTTGCATATATGTATATACATAAATACATACTGCGCTCTCTCGCTCTGCTGCCTTCAGCGGCAGAGATATATAATAAGAAATCTATGTACTTTAGGCTAAGATTTGATTTGAATAAAATACGGAGAGCATTCACTGTCCGCATTCCAATGAATAAAGACATTACTTTTCATTTATCACAGTTGCAGTCGGGCGATACCGATTGCAAAATACTCATTCACAGCCCAAACGTTGATCCCATTATAAATATATATAGCTATTGCCTTTTATATCTAGTACATCTTTAGCACTAGGATCTTCAAATCAATTTTATACAATTTTGATTTTTGTATATTGTGAATACCGGTTCCAAGCTAGCAGCAGATCAGCGCGATTTTCTAATACATGTGCACACACTCATCGTTTATTCTATGCGTACAAACAAAAGCGCGCCTTTTTGCATATTCTAAGAATTGCAATTGATTTATGGTTTTTCTAGCTGTTACTGTAGTTTTGTCAGATGACGCTGTTATTACGTTATTGTATTTTAGCTACCATATAGTCAAGCAAGGCAATAGCGTGGGTGCTAAAGGCGACGCGAGTTATGTTAAAATAGCGGAGGTTCAAAGCCCCTCCAATGTTATGTTTTTTTTTTTCATATATATTTTGTTTTTATTATAAAATAGATATTTTATTGGGAAGGTGCGAGCTTTAATGAAGGGCACTTAATACTTTTCTTTTTCTTAATCGAACAATTTTATAAGTTTAAATTTGTTTCTTCTTAAATAGCCCTCATAACATATACGCATATATGTATGTATATGATGTATATACATATATACATACAGATACACATAAGTCTGCACGCATAGCATCAAGCATTCCAGCCTTCTTATACACGCGGTCACTTTTATGTGTGTATGTGTGTACTCTATCGTTTTCTAAGAATCTCAAATGCGACTGATTTGTTTTTATACCCTGAACGCATTGAAAATGGGAAATCAGGGTATAATGGTTTTGTTAAAAGTTTGTAACAGGGAGAAGGAGGCGTGGCAGACCCCACAAAGTATATATATTCTTGATCAGGGCGACAAACTGAATCGATTTAGCCATGTCCGTCTGTCCGTCTGTCCGTCTGTCCGTCTGTCCGTATGTATGAACGCGTCGATTTCTGAAGATATAGAAGCTAGAGACTTCAACTTTTTTTAAAATGCTCGTATATAGCGCGCGCATATCGAGTTTATCACTAAAAATCGATAAATCATCCCGTTATTTTTTTATCGATCAAAAACCTTATCGAAAACCAGTTATAAAATTATATCTCCTACACCTTTAGAGCTAAAGTCTCCAAATTTTAAATGTAGACTCGACTGCACGTGATAGAATTTCGGTTTTTGTTATAATTTACCCCCCACCCCTATATCCACCCCCTTACCCTCATCTCTGTAAAAGGCGTATTTCAAATACTAGAGACTTGAACTTTGGCAAATATACGCATAGTAATGATAAAACAACATTCTGAAAGTTTCATGAAGAACGTACGTCCACAAAAAAAGTTATTGAACAATTAAGTTCCCATAGTAAGCCCACACTGCAGCCCATGCCTGTTAATGCGTGCGTGCCTATGGGTGTCTATGTATATGTTTGCGTGTGTGTGTGTGTTTGTTTAAGCTGAATGACACTAAAAATTATTGAAATGGCTGTTGCTCGGAGGGTTCAGGGTATCTCGTAGTCGAGCAGTCTCGACTAGAGCTTTCTTACTTGTTTTTTCATTGTTCTTGAAGTTTTCAACCGCTACTCTGGCTTTTCCTTGCTATAAGGCGTCATAACAAGAATGTCATTTCATTTTATTTACTTTTGTCGAAAGCAGGCGGTAGCGCTGTAGGCAGAGGCGTCGGTTAAATTAATTTTAGTTATTTTGACAAACATGCTATTTGGCTTGGGTGCGAGCTCAAATCCAGCGGAAAACTATTTTTTGTAAATTGCAAATTTTTGTTATTTTCTTTCTTCTTTTATATTTTTTTAATTTTATAAAAATGTTTACTTCTGTGTTATCAATGCCTATTAAGCATATTTGTACATGTACATACATAGATGGCTCACGCATATAAATGTCGCAATTTGATACTACAAAGTGGCCGTAGACGCCTCATTTTTGGCCAGTTCTTAGAACGGTAACGTAGCTGTTACTGTAGTTTTGTCAGATGACGCTGTTATTACGTTATTGTATTTTAGCTACCATATAGTCAAGCAAGGCAATAGCGTGGGTGCTAAAGGCGACGCGAGTTATGTTAAAATAGCGGAGGTTCAAAGCCCCTCCGATGTTATGTTTTTTTTTTTTTTCATATATATTTTGTTTTTATTATAAAAAAGATATTTTATTGGGAAAGTGCGAGCTTTAATGAAGGGCACTTAATACTTTTCTTTTTCTTAATCGAACAATTTTATAAGTTTAAATTTGTTTCTTCTTAAATAGCCCTCATAACATATACGCATATATGTATGTATATGATGTATATACATATATACATACAGATACACATAAGTCTGCACGCATAGCATCAAGCATTCCAGCCTTCTTATACACGCGGTCACTTTTATGTGTGTATGTGTGTACTCTATCGTTTTCTA